>LPNX010774369.1:233577-252744 GCA_001517045.1 Pseudotsuga menziesii
GGTTTGAAGGGATTTTTCCTATTAATGCCACATGAGGAGCAGAAGGCTCCCACATGTTCCATTGATGACTTAATGGTTCAGCCATGTGGTATGAAAATTTCACCATTACCTTTCTATGTGTACATGAAACATTAGACGCATATATTTGATGTCTTCATCATTCATGGCTATGAATGGAATTTCCACTTGAGTCAGTTTGGTGGAACAAGTAGCATAATGTTGAGTTTTTGCACCAGAACAAAGATAGAAAATAAGGAATTCCATGTCTGGTGGGAGAGTTTAAAAAATGTTTAGTTTTTCATGGGGAGAGATGAGCTCCCAATATGGTGGTATGATTTTCATAACCTCATTTTCCTCCTCTACAATGATAAAATTTTGTTGTTTTTATTGAAGGGTGGAAGGAGGCAGATAAAACCATGGGATCCAGGCATTCTTAGGAATGACATAGCTCAAAAGGTGGTAGAAAAATTTGGGTCCTTGCAGAGGAGGCAGTGGGATCTGGGAATTCTACTCAGTTACTTTAACAGGGTTGGCAATTTTGCTAAAGGAAGTGGCATCAGAGAAATGACTATGATCAGAGTGGTGCAACAGAAACATGATGGACAAATTTGCCGCACTCTATGGTGATTTTTCATGAGGACAAGCAAATTTGGGAGGGGAGGACTATCATGTCCCCTCAAAGTGGCCATTAAAGTATTGACCATGCTGGACTCCTGGGGGGGGGCATCAATTTGACATTAATTATTCTTCCTAGGGGAATTTTGTAATAATTAATTAAGGCATGTATATAAGTTTTATTTTCCATTTAAATTATTTATGCTAATTAATGAGGTGTAAATAAGCTACCTTGTCAGGTGGGGTGCATTGGGAAAGTCTACTGACAAAAGATGTCATAGGAAAAAAAAGGGGAAAGTACCTAAAAGCAGGAGAAAATCAATCAGAGATAAAAGTAGGAAAGTTTTGCAAATGAGGGTGTAGTTTCCTCTTACAGAACTCATAAAACCTGTAAGGGAAAAAAAGGGAAAGTCTAGGAAAGGGAAAGCAAAGTTTCCTTTTGGGGACTTAGTTGGAAAAGCAGAAAGTTGTCATAAACAAAGAAACAACATTTTGGCTAAGGAGGGTGCATCTGCTAATTTATGAGATGAGTTGGACTTGAAAATTTTTACACATGGTCCTACTTTCCAAATTACCCAAAGGAGGTGCCTATGTGGCTAAGGTTAGGGTTTGTTGAGGGTTGACTTTCTCTCACAGGTCACCTTGGGTCCCCACTTTCTAAGTAGGTAACTCAGAACTATATTAAAGAAGAATTAGAACCCATTGACTCAGTTTGGATGATTTTATATTGTTTTTATGCTATGTGAGCATACTCTCTGAGTGTTGTGCCTCAGACCATTGAGTGATGATCCCCAAACCCCTCCTCCCTTCTCTTCCTTTCTCTTTTCTATCTATTGCAGGTATATGGAGCACTAAGGCCATCCATTGAATATCATTATAGAATTATATTACAGCCTCCATCACCTACAAGTTGAGCTCTAGTGAATCCCCTGCTTCATCTATGCTCACAGCCCTCTTCTAGTGAGGATTCGGGCCTCATGCCCACCATTTTGGAGTCACCTTTGTATTGGTAAGTTTTCATATGAATTATGATATATGAAAAGATTCTAAATATTTTATTTCATTTCCTCAAGTCTAAATATATCCGTCATTAAATATTACCTTTCTTATTGCACATTAAAAGCTTGTTTTGCCAGCATATGGGGGTATTTTGATGAATTTCAGTGCAATCAATATTATATGAAGTTGTGGGAGTGATTGAGTGGTTTAACCATGTTAAATTTAGTTTTATTTATATATATTATATTTAATATCATTACAAAAATATAAATGCAATAATTTATGTGCTTAAATTCATTATACCCTTGCTAGAAAGCTAGTTTTAAATAACTAGTTTTGCCATTTCTTGCATAAACAAAGTTATGTAAACCAAAAATTTGATATTAAGTTTCAGTGAGTCATTGACAGGAATAAATTCCCATAAGTAACTCCAGAACCCCTTTTAATTGTGATCGTACTTCCTTTTGGAACCTTTCACTACACATGGTCTCTCTAGGCCAAAACTGCCTATTTTTCCAAAATTGATCCCCAACTATTACAAGATGTTAAAAAGTGTTATAAATAGTTAATAACCTTATTTTATAACTGAATATCATATCTGAAATTTTCCTAAGACACTGGTCGAAAGATGGATTGATATTCCCTAGTTTCATGGGTTGGTGACACAGCAACATGAAAGTAAGTTTTCGCGGTGCGGACTCCGAAATATCAGTGGTCCCAGATATAAATGTGTTAGGGGAATGGATTTATAAATATTCACTCAATATTTATTGATATCCTCTTTCCATTCTTCCTCTGCAAAATTTCCCTACCCAAAACCTTGATTTCCTTACTTTGTTAGTGCATTGAATGGTAGAGTTTTGTAAATAAGAAATTTTGGATATAAATTTGTAGAATTGATTAATATTATGATATGTACATCAGATAGGGATATTACACTGTACCCTTCATGTACCTCATAATATGCTTTGCAGCAATCAGGTGAACATGTCTAGGATCTGTCAGGAACTGGCTCAATGTGTTCACATCAAGGCAAATAACTGGTCTTGTATTTGTCAGGTACATGAAGGACCCAATCATCTAATGATACATCGTAGGATAAACTGACTCTGATGAATCATCACTCAATATCTTTGGGTGTGACGACATATGTGTGGTCATGGCCTTGCAGTCCATCATCCCGAACCTCTTCAGCATCTCTACTACATACTTCCCTTGTCCCAGGGAGATTCCATATGTATTCTGTCACACCTCCATGCCTAGAAAGTAGTGCATCATACCAAAGTATTTCATCTCAAACTTGGCAGCAAGCTTCCTCTTAGTGTTATAAATCAACCCATCCTCACCTATTACAAGCATGTCATCTACATACAGTAGGAGTATCATAGGGTTCCCTTCCTCAAACTTATAGTAAAGGTTGGAATCTACTTTACTCTTGGTAAATCCTAAGACAATTAGGAAGTTGTCAATTCTTCTGTACCATTTCATGGGTGCCTATTTCAAACTATACAAGGCCTTCTTCAATTTGCACATATGAGTCTCCTTGTCATGTGTCTCAAAATTGAGTGCTTTCTCCACATACACTTCCTCTTCTACTACACCATTCAAGAAAGTAGTATTGACATCTATTTGGTGTATCTTCCGTTTCATTACTATAGCCAGAGAAAGTACTGATTTGATGGAAATGTATCTGACTACAGGTGCAAAAGACTCCTCATAATCTATCCCTTCTTTCTGGGAAAAGCCACATGCCACAAATCTTGCTTTATATTTCTCTATGCTACCATCTACAACATGCTTGATCTTGTAGATCCACTTGGAAGTCACAACAGGATTCCCCTATGGTCTTGGGACAACATCTTAGACATCATTTTTCATGATTGAATGGTACTCCTTAATTGTAGCATCCTCCCATTCTTTCTTTTCTGTAGCTTCTTCATATTTGGAAGGTTCTTTATAAATGATGTCACATAATACGACTACATAACCCGAGTAGGACCTAGTTCTCTTCCTTTCTCTGTGCATTTATTTTGGAGCCCCATATATTTCTGCACCTTGGATATCCTTTTGTACCCATGTAGGTTTCCTTTCGTAAGGATTCTTCTCCTGGGGTTATTCCATTTATTAATCTTCTTCTGGACTTGCTTCGTTCATATTTGTATCTCGAATCTTGAGTACTTTTGTTTCTTCAAGTTCTGCATTAGGTATTTTTATAGATTTTTTGTAAGTTGAGCCTTCGTCAAATTGTACATCTCTACTGATGTCGATCTTCTTGAATCCTAGGAAGTATATTCTGTAAGCCTTCGAGCTTTCACTATATCCCACAAATATACCTTTCTTTCCGGAAGGATCTAACTTTGTGCTCTTTTCTTTTGGAATGTGTATGTACACTAGACAACCAAATATTTTGAGATGACTGACTTCTAGTTTCTTTTCAAAGAATACTTCTTTAGGTGTCTTGTTCTCAAGTACTCTATGCAGAGTACGGTTCTATACATACACAACTGTCCTAGTAGCTTCTTCCCATAGATGCATAGGGAGATCTTAATCATGAAGCATATCCCTTACTGCTTCCATAATTGTTTTATTCTTCCTTTCTTCTATCCCATTGTGTTGTGGATTATATGGAGTGGTCAACTCCCTCTTAATCCCTAAATCTTTGGATAATTCTTTGAATTCATCTTATGTGAATTATCCACCATTTTCTGATTGAAAGGTATTTATTTTCTTCTCTGTGTGGTTCTTGATCAAGGTTTTGAATTATTTAAACTTACTGAAAACTTCATCCTTTCTTTTCAAGAAATATATCCATGTCTTTCTAGAAAATTTATCAACGAAAGAAACATAGTATACATACCCACTCAATGAACTAGATGACATTGCAAGATTCCTTTTTCCTTTCTCCTGCTACTTGGAAATGTCTTCTTTGTGCTCTTTCCTTTCACACATCCTTTGCAAACACCTTCATATTTTTTCTATATTTCTGGAAGACCTTCAACAGATTTTCTTGCAAGTGTAGTTCCCTATAGTGAACATGTGAAAGCCTTCTATGCCAAAGTTTATTTGGCTCAACTGATTCATGGACCAAATCTTATTCTGGTTGGCCCTTTAATTTGTATAACCCTCCCTCTTCCTCTCCAATCACAACTGCATCATCTGTAGTATTTACCTTTGGCCACATAAGGACTTGGCCATCTACAAATGAAACCCTAATGCCTTCTACATCTAATATAGAGATGGATATAAGGTTCCTCTTTAGTCCCGGTACAAACAAGACATCCTTCATCTTCATAGACTTTCCAGATTCTAGCTTAAAGGAGGATTCACCACTACCTTTCATGGGATACTGGTAGTCATCCCCAAGTTTCACTTTATGAGGTGACTCATGTTCGGATAGTTTCACAAAGGATTATTTGAATCCTGTCATATGCTTAGAAGCCCCATTATCTATGAGCCAATCATTGCTTCCATGTGTGACAGTTCCCGTGAGGGAAGAAATCAAAACATATTATTCATCACTAGAAGAATCTTCTTTTTTGAATCTCTTTCTTCGATCCTTCATCATCCTCTGCACTGTGACCATGATGTCTTCTTTTGTAGTTCTTCTTATTTTGAGAGCCACTTTTGTTTCTGGGACAGTTTCTAGAGATGTGTCCTTTCTCATCACATGTAAAGCATCTGATACTAGATAAATCTCTTCTAGGTTTATTCTGGTGTGAATTCTTACCTTTGGGATGATGATAGTCCCTTTTGTTTTTCTTGGTGTGTATGGAAATATCTTGATCTTCATTTCCCATATTTTCTTCTCAAGCTACTATTCAAGCTTCTTCTTGTGAGCATTCCTCCCACAGTCTAGTGAATGTGATTAGCTTTCTTCTAGCACAAATACCTTGAATGAAGGAGTCCCATGACCTAGGGATACCATTCAAGGTGGTCATCACAATTTATGCATTCTCTACTTATTCATCCACCTATTCAAGTTGTTTTTTGATCTGAGAAACCCTTGTAAAGTATGAATGTATGGTCTCTCCATTCTGGATATTTACATTCTTCAATTGATTTCTCAAAGTCATCTTTCGATTTATGTTCTTCCCTTCCAATAGCTTGGTCAAGGAATCAACAATAATCCTCTTGGCCTTGACCAAGTTCTTCTTGTGTAAGGCCTTCGCCTCATCTCCCTCTAGAACTAGAAATTCTCCACTTATGTAGAGTCCAATTAATTTTCTTCAAGAACCAGTGAGATCCTATACTTCCATGCTAGAAAGTTATTAGCTCCTTGAATATTTTTATAAATATTTGTGTAATGAGACATGTTAACTGATAACCTCAAATGGAAATACAAAATATTTAGATCTTACCAATTTGAGAAGCTCAAACTCAATTTGGAGTTGATCTTCTGTAGTGTTGGTTTTTTGGTTTAAGGGAAAATTAGGGTTTGACCTTCCTAGAGTTCTACCCAACCAAAAAATTTGATCTTGGTCTCTAAAATTCGATTTTGAGGAGCAGAGTAATCCTATGTTGGGCTCACTCAAAAATTCCACTTCTATGGAAAGCCCTAATTTCCCGCTATAGTGGTAGGTCAAAAACTGAAAATGCTCAGAATCAGATTTTGCTTCGACAGAAAGATGCACCCTTTAATGGAGAGTTAACCTACCATCTTTTTTCTCATGATCTATGGAGAGAGACCCAGAAATTAATAAACCCTAGCTTCTGCAGCTGCGCAATGTCTTCTTCTCAGGTTAGCACTGATTCCATGTAATATTTTTATCATTTAGTCAATATGATCTTAGGATATTATCTTAGAGAATGAAATGCACAACAATAATCATAAGAGATAAGAGACACAAATATTTTTCCTTAGGGAAACCATAAAGCAGAAAACCCTACAACTTCCTCAGAGATAGAATGAGCACCAATGAAAAATGTAAAACCCAAAGATAGAAAGATGACCTCTGACAATTGTTCTCTCTCTCACTTGTGTGAAATCCTATTCTCTCACTCATGTGCTACAAAAGAGTGAGTGTGTGTGTCAGATAGAGATGCTCAATCTCTATTTATACTAGTTTTTGACTTGACAATTACTTACCAAGGATGAATTCTCTAGGAGAGTCTATTAACCCTAGTAACCTGAAACTGTGGGGACTATTGCCCCGAATTACAAAGGAGGGTTTACCTTTATGAATTCACATGACTCGATTACAATAATGATTATGTCGATAGGAACATCGGGCTACAAAGAAATACAGCATATAAAATATACAATTGAATACATTCTGAAGTTACAAATACATCAACAGTTTCTGGAGGAGCATATCTTGTCAAGGTTTGGGGTTCCTAGGAAGATAATCACTGATAATGCTGTGGATTTTAACTCAAAGAAGATGGTGGTGTTTTGTTTCAAATACCAATCATGTATAGGGAATTCCACAAGCTATTATCCACAAGGAAATGGGTTGGAAGAATCTTTGAACAACAATGCTATGAAGATCATAAAAAAGTTGTTGCAAGACAATAATAAAGCTCGGCACACAAAGCTAATACATGCTTTGTACTCTGACATAATTAGTGTGAAGAAGTATATTGGAACTTCACCATTTCAGTTGGTATATGGGTCTGAGGTAATATTTCCTAGCTCCATGAGCTTTATAGTGATGATATTGTTGCAAGAAGAAGATGCAGAAACCCACCCCACCCAGAGAAGGATGTATTAGTTGGTTGAGTTGCAACAGCAGAGGGAGAAAGTTTTTGATATATCCGTTGACTTTCATTTCTAGTTGATCTAGGAAAGTAGATTGTATTATGTACTTGATTTTTTCTAGATCCACTTGGACTACATATATCTGGCTTGAGTATGCTTTAGTAGATTTATCAACTAACAAATTTAGCAAACATAATGGGGATAACATAGATTTGATTTCATATTTTTTTTATTTCATGCCTCTTTATCAATACATTTCCTAGCCTCTAGAGACCCTCCCTCCATTAGATTTTGTTAAAGAAGAGTTTATGGGACCTCCTTGACTCTTTTTGGGTTTAGTACTAGACCTATATCCCTTATCCCTTAGGAGATATAGCCTCTATGGCCCTCTGGAACACCTGGGTAGTGTATACAGAATACCACTAGAGTGATGGCACTCTGTCCCTTAATAGAAAGTGCACCACTGGCACTCTTTCCCCATGTAATAAGTGCATTATCCATTTTCTGGCGCTCTGTTTCTATTGATGTATTTGTAACTTCAGAATGTATTCACTTGTATATTTTATGTATTGTACCCTCGTGTTCCTATCAAGAGAATCAATAATGTTAACAAGTCATGTAAATTCATTGAGGTTAACTCTCCATTGTAATTCAGGGCAATAGTCCCCACAATTGAGTCAAGGTCAAGCCTCCTTGTTGATTGGAGGTAAAGTCCTGTTGGCCCGAAAAACTGACCTAGGCCAACTTACGGAAAGACAGCCCACACACTCAACTTACTGCAGTCTTGTGTATGTTTGGGATAACTATATCTCATAGGATCAAGGCCCTAGTGCCTGTAAAATGTGCTCTCAAACTCAAGAGTCTCTTTAGGTGAAAGTGATAACTTTCACTAAGAAGAATCCTCTAATAAATCAAATAAATTCAACCTAGTGACTAACTAATACTGAAAACTATCCTAAGCTAAGTACAGAAAAAATAGTAGCTCCTAATTATGTAATGACCTAGATGCAATCTATCTATCTTGGTGAAGAGCATGAGTTAAAATTAATATTAATTTAGCTTGCATTTAAAAGATAAACATATAATAATTTAAATTGAAGAACAGTCTCACAATCAAACTATTACATACTAAAAAAAACTTAAAAGCTCTTACAAATTAATGGATTAAGATCACACAAAAAAAATGTTAGATGCTTTTAATTCTGCAAACTAAATCAATATCAGTGGATAGATCAAATGCAACAGCAATCACTATCTTTCAAAATAAGTTTTAAAAGAATCAAATCATAAGAAATGAAGCATAAACTAAAAGAAAAGTTTACAATTTGCTTCAATCCCACATAATATAATGATGAACAGAACAAGTAATCTGGTTCAATTAGTCCATAAAATAAATTTTACAAAGCTGTGAAAACAGGTTTCAATGTCCATTCAAAGCACCATATCTTCAAAAGAGTTTTGATGTATCAGCCTTGGGAAACACCTCCGTCTCAAGTTCTGTGAGAAAAACTTAGTTTTGTATAGGAACAAGAAAACAAGACAGAAAGAGAAACACAGTTATCTCTCTGGTTTATGGAGACCATCCCTAGCAGAGAAACTTGCAGCAAAATGAAAAAAATAAGTTCATCCAGTTTCTTGGATCATTCCTCCTCCACCAAGCAATCTTTGCTATTGTTTAAATACTTCAATACAAACCAACAGAAAACTTAGAAGTGAACCAATTTCATGCTGGGCGCAACTAAAAAAAATGTGTTCAAAGAACCTGCCAAATCTCTCAAATGGTTCATGTTTTTCAAGAGATTTTCCACGAGTCTAATAAAAGATCCTGTTTTGGAAAAAACCTAGATCTCGGATTTTGTTATTTCTTCTTTATTTGCCCGTAGTTTGCTGCAGAAAATCATCTCCAGAATAATGACGACAATCCGACAATCTGCTCCTCATTCCGGTTGATGAGTCGATCTCTTTCTACTGTGAATGCATAATAAAAAAGAGCACAAATGTAGGATAGCATCCATCTTTACATCAACAGCTCCTTTAACACCTGTAAATGTCAAAGAAAATCTGTTAGCAACATGCAAGAAATGAATGAGATGTCTGGCGAATTTTTGGAATTAATACAGCTAAAACAGGTCCACGTATCTCACAAATCCTACACTATTTTTGAAAAATTCCTATGGATAAGGGTAACTTGGCCCATTTGTGAAGTGGGTTTTCAACTGTTTTTCTAGATTCAAAATGGTTTGTTCACAAATAGACCCCAAAATTTGCCTCTCTCGCCGAGTGCGCGATTCACTTTCATTAACTTCTTTGATGGTTTCAAGGAATTAGTTTCTCTTCTTTAAACTGTGCACATTAAAAGTATATATTAGAAAACCATAAAAATAACGTGTGGATAGAAGTTAATTAAAATATGGAGCAATAATTCATATAATGAAATAAATCTAAATGATGAAAATCTTCCCTTGAAAAATTAAGCGATTACAAGCTTTGGATTGTTGGCAATGTGTGTTGATTTCTGGTTATTCTAGTGTCTTTTAGCAGCACTTAATATCATGGAAACAATATGAAATCTCAGCGACATAGTATTCAACCGCCTACAATTTTGATGATTTATTACTGTGATCTCAAGCATGTTATTATCATATGCTTTCCGAGCTCCACACAAATGTATATTTCACGATAGAAACATCCTTATCTCTTAGCTAAAGAAGATCCACAATAACTGAGATGTGGCAGTGTGGAAATTTCCAATTAATTAGCAAAACTGCCATCTTATAGTAATACGTGGGGCCTTCTTGGATTAAGCTGCCAATATAACACTATAATGTTAAAGTATTATGAAAACCTCATCATCTCAAATATTGAAGCATATTTAGGTGAGGCCATAAAATATATAAAACATGCCATGTTAATGCCATATTAAAATATAAATTATGCCTTGTAAAAATTTTATATGGAAAGTCATCCCGTCAATTTGATATGAAATTTTGGTGAACTTCCATTGTGATAAAATTTGAAAAGAGGTTTAAATATTCACTTAGGCCTAGTCTTATGGTTTAATGTTTTAAATAATAAATCAACTTTATATATAAAAACATGAATTAGACTTTGCCTAGCATGAATATTAAACTATAAAACTTTTGGTATGAAAAATCATAGAGGCAGATTTATTCTGGTTACAGGACAAGATTAGTAGGTTGTCAATTGACTAAATTATTGAACAATATATAATCAAGAATTGATATATAAAAAAAAAGTGATTACATAATGATTGGATTAAATAACTTCTAAAATAGATACCTCAATGATACTTCAACAATCATAAAATTGCAATGCTTGTGATGCTTTTACCTGAGTAATTGATGTTTTTCAAATTGTGAGTACCTTCAGAATCACAGATTCTGAAGGAACTCTTTATAAATTTTCCAAGAACTCATAGAGATGAAATTTTGCTCAATTCATTTCAATCCACTAAGTACCCATTAAATCATTAATACTGAATTTTAACGAGGCTATCGCAAAACCTAAATAACTTAAATCCTTCAAAGTAAGATGTTGAATCAAATAAGATAAGGTCAGATAAGAGCATGCAAGTGTTGTTCAACCTCTAGAAAGTAAGAAAACTCAAACGACAAAATGACCAATTGTCGACAAAATAATCAAATATAATGAAATGATAATGAATTTTCACTAACTGTTTAGATTGCAAAGTTATTATCACATATGAAAAGCATCAATTCAAATCCAAGACTTGAGCAAACAAGCAATCGCCAAATCATCTTTCATGAAAACCAAATCAAAGAACAAACACCGTAGAAAGCGAAGAACCCACCTACTAAATCAAGGAAACCAAAAACAAAATAATTACAAACTTTACATGTGGGGACCCCTTTATTTTGAAAAAATTAAGGGACTTGTTGGAGTGCCAACAAATGGCGACATCCTGGGTGAACCAGTTATCTCTGTAAAATAATTCTGAATCTTAAATAATATAAGAGAAATAATGATAAATGCCTCTTCAAATGTCAATTTCCCAATCACATAACTTAATCCTGCCATTGGCTTATATATGTAGAGATTGAACCAAAACTTTCAAAATCAATCAAACTATCCCTACCATTATCCAAAATCTTATAAAGATAAAAAATTATTCTACAAATGCAGAAAGAAAATTTTCCAAGGAATTAGTTTCTCTTAACCAAAACAAGTCAAAGAACACGTAGTATGTAGGTATGACCTCAATACCATAGGATAAACCCTTTTAACCTCACTTATATGCTTGTATCCCATCCACTAGATATAGATAAATCCTTTCTGACAAATAATAAATAAAGATATTAACTAAAGACTACTACCTTGGCTTGGTAACCAGATGCTGACAGCATCATTCATAAGAACTGCTGAAAAATGAAAAGGTCGGCTCGTGATGAGACCTCCTTTCTCCTAATCAATGATTAAGAGCCATCACCTTGGCTTGGTAACTACATGCGGTAATGTCACTTCAACAGAGCTAATGATCATGACGGGTCGGCTCGTGATGAGACCTCACGTTCTTCAATTAATCCTTTATATTTTATTAATGTTATGTATAATGGATAATATTAAGTTTATTGTTAACCTCAAGAGAGATTACTTAGTGGATAGGAAAGCAGATCCAAATGTCCCACTAAAGAGCAAAGGATGGCGTAAAAAGTCTAAAAGATAACTTAAGATTCATGACTTACCTCAATATAGGGAAAATGATTCCTTTGAAAAGAAACTCATCTACATTATAGCGTCAGTTTGAAAGATAAATATCCTAGATAATAGTCGAGTAACTCAATTAATCCATCAATATGATCCATAATAATTTTTTCAAAACCAAGACTAATCTCGCTACGGTTAGAATCTTGAAAAAAGAAGAGTGTCTTTATAATAGTGTCTCTTTAACAGAAAATGATTTCGATCAAATACTTGACAGAAATACATGGTTTTGATCACCATATGCTAAAATTAGTTTACCCCTTTTTGGAAAACAAACAAACCACTCAAAAGAAAATCATATCAACTTGCAAAATAAAACCAATCAAAGCAAGAAATCTAAAATGGATGTATGCAAATACAAAAATAAAAACTAATCCCTGAATAGATTAACATCTTAAGTGGAGAAACATGCAATAGTTATATCATAAATGAAAAGAGAGAATTAATTTCTACAAGATGAAAAATATGTCTCTCTATAATTTGCGACATAAGGATCTGTTAAAAATAATCAAGATGTTTTAATAAGTTAGGCCGCTCTTATTGATAAGCAAAAGAAAACACACCAAAAATAAACAAATTTAAACTAAGTCTTAATTACATATGCAGTTACAACTGAAAAGATTTTGGTATTGATTTGCAACATTCTTTGTTTTCTTAAAAGTTCTTTCTTATGGTCATAAGAATGTATAAAACATTTTCCCAATTAAGTCGAAAAAGTAAAAGATATATGACTTAACAGGAAAATTTAAATAAATATAATTATAAGCAAGAGAGTCAAAGGTAAAGAAAACATCCCTGAATGTATCAATAAGTGTTACCTCTTGAAATTAGCATCGTCCTCATAACTACATTTATTCAAACAAGAAAGAGTAAAAATGAAGAAAAATTAATCTAAACCTAAGCCTAACTATGTACAAAAGAATACAATTGTAATGAAAATCAAGTAAAATGAAATAGCCATTGAAGCCATCGAGTCATCTCTAATCCGGTAAAAATGACATGTTTTCCTAATAGTAACCAGAAATGATATGTCAATAAGAGAAAACTAAAAAAAAGTTTATCATCCTTACCATTTGAAACATATAATGATAAGACAAATTTACTAGTTTTTGGAAACCTTTTGAGATAAGAATTTTCGATCCACTCCACAATCCTGTCGTAAAACTCAGAATGCAAAGTATGATCTACCAACATGAAATCCATAGGTGGCAAATATATCTTAGGTGAATCAATTTAAAGAATCAAATAACTAGCATTACTCACATTAACAATTGGAAGACTTGGTTTCAAATACAAAGTAGGATCATGAAATGATGTAATAGGTGAGCGAATCGGTGATGACCTAATATCAAAAGAAGTAATCTTGTTAAGAGGATATGCAACTAAAGATGAATCAATTAAAATAGATGTAAGTCTTTGGTGATCGCAATTTATAGGAAACTCTTCAGCAAATATTTTATTATCACCAATCAAATTATATCTCTCATATAAGTAATTCTGATGAGGACAAACATTTTTAGTTTCAACAAAAAATTGTGTTTTATTCTCATCAAATATCAGTTGACTGTAACCATCTTGCAATAAACCTTCTTTCTATTTAAAACATTGTATCGAATGATGATTTAATAATGAAATATGTTCCAATCCCTCAAACTCACGCTTAATAAGTGAATCATCAATGTTAGATATTTCATAAAAATGTAATTTTGAAGTCACATAGTTAGGTAATTCAAATGGAATCTTATAAATATCAAAATCAGAAAATAAATCAGGATAAATAGAAAAATAAGAATTAGAAGTGAGGAAATTAAAAGAGTCTCTCAATATACAAAGATCATTAATATTTCCAAAAGATTTCTCTTTTATTACCTGATTATTTTCAATATAATTTGGTGATGTACCTTTAAGGATTCCATATGAAATTGATTTGAGATCAAGATTAATTGATAATACTTCATCAAAACGTTTATCAACATTTGCTTGAAAAAGATTAATCTCTTTTCGTGAACAACATTTAGTTGACTGACTAAGATTCATGTCATCTTCTTTAGCTTTTTCTATTGAATTTCTAGAACACATAAAATCATCATTAACATATTTGTGTTCTTTGATATTTGAATCGAAAGAAGAATTAGTACAAAAATCAGAGAATGATGAACATATATTTTGATTTATAATTAATTCAGCTTGATATAATTTTGTAACAAAAGGATCTGAATATTGATGTTCATCAACATAATCAACTTCTCTATCTATGCAAATAAATTCATCATGAATAAGTTCTTTTCCATTTGATTCCTTAATATATATAGGTTCAATACTTTGGATAAAAGAAGTATGCCTTTCTCCTTTGAGAAGAGAATAATCATCGGAAGGAGTTGGTACCACTTCTACTTCGATCTTGTCACCTTGGGGTTGGGTAGAACTTATGGAAGTATCTGAATCAATGAAAGAGGGAGAAGTTTCTAAAAGGGTTGGTAAATGATTTGTTGAAACATCATTTTGACAAATGTATTGATTTTGTTGAATAAGAAGAACTTGAGAGTTGAAAACAATATTTAAAAGATCATATTCAGAAGGTAAATCAATAATATGAAATTTGCAAAGGATATGAGAAAGTCTTACTGAAAAGTATTCTGAAGATTCACCTTTCTTCCTTCGAAGAGCCTGCAATTCACTACATATTTTATTAGAATCATAATCCTTAAAAGTATCCAAAAATTCATATGCAAATTGAAACCATTTTAAAAAGAAATTAGGTGGAAATGTTTCCAACCAGCATTTGATTCGTCCTTTGAGGGTAAGAGCAAATAACCTGCAAGTAGCACTAAGATAAATAATCTTATGTTTATTACATTTAGGCAAAAACTTCTTGAGGTGTTTCCTTGCATATATATCGCCTTCACCATCAAATTCAAGTTTTGACAAGAGGTTAACTGTCTCATTGGGTATATCAATTAATGTAAACTAAAAACTGATTCCCAAATAGGAATGTGGGCATGAGCCATGAATGATAAATAATCAATATTAATTCACTTTTCAAATGGTTAGCTTGTCATCTAACCAACCCTTAAGCACACATGTGACCACTAAAAGAATAAAATTATAAAACTGAAATACAAGAGCTAGAGGCTAAATGATTATTGCAATAATTAAAAAAAATGAAATCAGAAAAACTGACCTAGGCCAATTGTTGACCAGAAAAACTGACCTAGGCCAACTTACGGAAAGACAGCCCACAAACTCAACTTACTACAGTCTTGTGTATGTTTGGGACAACTATCTCTCACAGGATCAAGGCCCTGGTGCCTGTAAAATGTGCTCTCAAACTCGAGAGTCTCTTTAGGTGAAAGTGATAAGTTCCACTAAGCAGAATCCTCTAATAAATCAAAGAAATTCAACATAGTGACTAACTAATACTGAAAACTATCCTAAGCTAATTACAGAAAAAATAGTAGCTCCTAATTCTGTAATGACCTAGATGCAATATATTTATCTTGGCTAAGAGCATGAGTTAAAATTAATATTAATTCAGCTTGCATTTAAAAGATAAACATATAATAATTGAAATTGAAGAACAGTCTCACAATCAAACTATTACATGCTAAAAAAAACTTAAAAGCTCTTACAAATTAACGGATTAAGATCACACAAAAAAATGTTAGATGCTTTTAATTCTGCAGACTAAATCAATATCAGCGGATAGATCAAATGCAACAGCAATCGCTATCTTTCAAAATAAGTTTTAAAAGACTTGGATCATAAGAAATGAAGCATAAACTAAAAACAAAGTTTACAATTTGCTTCAATCCCACATAATATAATGATGAACATAACAAGTAATCTGGTTCAATTACTCCATAAAAGAAATTTTACAAAGCTGTGAAAATAGGTTTCAATGTCCATTCAAAGCACCATAGCTTCAAAAGAGTTTTGATGTATCAGCCTTGGGAAACACCTCCGTCTTTGGTTTCGTGAGAAAAACTTAGTTCTTTATAGGAACAAGAAAACAAAATAGAACGAGAAACACAGTTATCTCTCTGGTTTATGGAGACCATCCCTAGTAGAGAAACTTGCAGCAAAATGAAAAAAAAGTTCATCCAATTTCCTGGATCATTCCTCCTCCACCAAGCAATCTCTGTTATTGTTTAAATACTTCAATACAAACCAATAGAAAACTTAGAAGCGAACCGATTTCATGCTAGGCGCAACTGAAAAAAACGTGTTCAAAGAACCTACCAAATCTCTCAAATGGTTCATGTTTTTCAGGATATTTCACATGATTCTAATAAAAGAGCCTGTTCTGCAAAAAACCCAGATCTCGGATTTTGTTATTTCTTCTTTATTTTCCCGCAGTTTGCTGTAGAAAATCATCTCTTGAATAATGGCGACAATCTGGCAATCTGCTCCCCATTTCGGTTGATGAGTCAATCTCTTTATATTGTGAATTCATAGTAAAAAAGAGCACAAATGTAGGATAGCATCTAGATTTACATCAGCATCTCTTTTAACACCTGCAAATGTCAAACAAAATCTGTTAGCAACATGCAAGAAATGAATGAGATGTTTGGCGAATTTCTGGAATTAATACAACTCAGACAGGTCCGCGTATCTCACAAATCCTGCACTATTTTTGAAAACCACCCGCTAATGATGGTAACCTGGCCCATTTGTGAAGTGGGTTTTCAACAGTTTTTCCAGATTCAAAATGTTTTGTTCACAAATAGACCTCGAAATTTGTCTCTCTCCTCAGGTGCATGATTCACTTTCATTAACTTCTTTGACGGTTTCAAGTTATTAGTTTCCTTTCTTTAAACTCTGCACATTAAAAGTATATATTAGAAAACCATAAAAATAATGTGTGGATAGAAGTTAATTAAAAGATGGAGCAATAATTCATATAATGAAATAAATCTGAATGATGAAAATCTTCCCTTGAAAAATTAAGCGATTACAAGCTCTGGATTGTTGGCAATGTGTGCTGATTTCTGGTTATTCTGGTGTCTTTTAGTAGCACTTAATATCATGGAAACAATATGAAATCTCAGCGATATAGTATTCAATCGCCTACAATTTTGATGATTTATTACTGTGATATCAAGCATGTTATTATCATATGCTTTTCGAGCTCCACACAAATGCATATTTCACAATAGAAACATCCTTATCTCTTAGCTAAAGAAGATCCACAATAACTGAGATGTGGCTCTTGGAGACATTTACCATCATACTCACTCTTTCAGTCAAATTGGACTAGTTAAACCACTATCCTAAGTTTAATTGACATCAGTGGAGCATTAATTACCATCATCCCAGTCACTCCCATGCCTACCTACAGTCAAGGAGGCTAACTTAGCCTTCTCCTACAATCAAGGAGGCTAACTGGAGCACTCCAGGGGTGATCTGTGTGACATTAATGTACCTAATTGCTAACTAGTTGTTACTTTCAGTTCAACAAATTAGTTACAGTCAGTTAAGGCGCTTCCATTCATTAAATATATTATTTAATGATTATTTAATGATTATTTTATTATTATTTAATGAACTGGAGTTAACAAGGCGCCTCCACCAACTTCTGATGGTCAGTTCAGCTTCAGTTAACCTCATCAGGGTTCAATGGAGTCATGTAGTACTAGCACTTGATGGTTGGTTTGCTATGACATGTGTTTGATCTCCTTCAGTTGAGATTAAGTCATTTATTGCACTCCGACTTCAGTTCGGGTTGGTGAGTCAATTAGGGTTTTGGTCAAGTGGTTAACTGAGTGAGATTGCATGGCAAAGAGTCAGTTAAGCTAGACTCACTCACTGAATTCGAATTGTCGCTTAGGTATTCGAATTCTTCATGGAGTTAAGCTATTGCTATGCATGGAAATTGTAATCCTTTATTGTTTACATAATATACAGAGAGGAAACCTATTTTTGTTCAAGTTATTTTCCAATTCATGAGTATTTGTCAATTATTGTTTGATGATTTTGATTCCTAGTTCCTAGATCATGTGCAAGAATTAATATGGTATCAGAGCTGACGGCGGGACGAAGAAAAATCTCTCAAAAACAAGATTTTTGACAGATTTCTCCATGAAATTTGAGCAATAGTTCAAAAATCCAGCACTGCACCAGAAGCCAAGGCTTACCACTCAATATCCCAAGTAAAGAACTTGTTGATCAAGCTTGCTTGATTGACTATGCTGGGTGTGATGAAAGCCTAAATGTGCAGGTTGTTCGACCTTATGGTGCCCCTTTTGTTTTGATTTGCAGGTCTTAATAGGTACAACTTCGAATGGACTCATCAATCCCTCCTCTCACCCCATTCACAAGCTATTCGGAATGGAAGTTGAAGATATTTGCATATCTCAAGAGACGAGGTATCTATGAGGTGTCTATTGGAATTGGAAGAGAGACTTATGAGAATGAGAATGACTGGCTAAATGAAATTGACAGATCTTTTGGATCAATAGCTCTGGCCCTTGATGATGACTTGTACTTTGTTATTGATTCTGCTGAATACCCAAAGGATCTCTAGACAAGATTGGACAAAACCTTTGGCAAGCACAATGAGGATCATAATAGTACTTTGGAGATAACAACCAGCACCACAAGAGTTCTTCACTCAAAACACTCAGCCTCTACTCTCTCTGATGAAGTTGTTCAAGATGAAGATGAAGCAGAATCTTCTACACATTCAATTCGAATTGAAGAAAGTCTCCATGAAGTGACTCCTTCTCCTGATGCTCCGGAAGTTCATGAGATCTCTGATATCTCATCTTTTCATATTGCTGAAACATAAGATGACATTCGAACCTCTGATATTGAAGAAAAATACTGCTGCACTTCCATGCAAACATTCAACAGTGATTTTCCTTTGAATTCTGTGCAAAATTTACCAGTAATTGCTTCCGAAAGTGAGGAGAAATTTGAATTTCCTTCCTCTAATGTTGTTGCTGGTGTGAAAATATGTGATACCTTGGATATGTTGGAAGAAATATCATATTATAAGAGTGACACATTCGCTCCCCATGATCTATATCTTCCAGCAAATTCCTGCAGGATTGCATGCACCAAAATTCAGAATTTTGAAGAAGAAGAACACTGTGCATCCACCATCTCGGTTG
>LPNX010774369.1:255025-280079 GCA_001517045.1 Pseudotsuga menziesii
TGGTTTTATCTGAGTAATTGATGTTTTTCAAATTGTGAGTACCTTCAGAATCATAGATTCTGAAGGAACTCTTTATAAAATTTTCAAGAACTCATAGAGATGAAATTTTGCTCAATTCATTTCAATCCACTAAGTACCCATTAAATCATTAATGCTGAATTTTAACGAGGCTGTCGCAAAACCTAAATAACTCAATTCCTTCAAAGTAAGATGTTGAATCAAATCAGATAAGGTCAGATAAGAGCATGCAAGTGTTTTTCAACCTCCATAAAGTAAGAAAACTCACGAACAAAATGACCAATTGTTGACAAAATAATCAAATATAATGAAACGATAATGAATTTTCACTAACTGTTTAGATTGCAAAGTTATTATCACATATCAAAAGCATCAATTCTAAGCCAAGACTTGAGCAAACAAGAAATCGCCAAATCATCTTTCATGAAAACCAAATCAAAGAACAAACACTGTAGAAAGCGAAGAACCCACCTACCAAATCAAGGAAACCAAAAACAAAATAATTACAAACTTTACATGTGGGGACCCCTTTATTTTGCAAAAATTAAGGGACTTGTTGGAGTGCCAACAAATGGCGACATGCTGGGCGAACCAGTTATCTTTGCAAAATAATTCTGAATCTTAAATAAGATAAGAGAAATAATGATAAATGCCTCTTCAACTGTCAATTTTCCAATCACATAACTTAATCCTACCATTGGCTTATATATGTATAGATTGAGCTTGCCAAAATTTTCATAGGCAGAAGATAAAATCCTGATGTACCCTATGTAAAACTTTCAGCCTCAGATTCACTGCATTATGGGAGATATGTTTCCTCCAAATCAGGGTTCCAGCCTCTTCCAGGATTCATCCCTAAATAGGACACCTAGGGAGAATTGCTATATCTCAGTGTACAAAGGCCCAAATTAAATTTCAAAAGATGTTCTAGATAGGGAACAAGCTTTATTTTTTGTGGTAAAAGTTTTAGATCCTGATGATGAAATAGGGACACGTTGAAGTCCGTACAAGTTCGTAATACTAAACAATCCTGAAATAAGTCACCTTGGGAAACATATCATAAGTCCCAATTGGTGAAACCAATGCTGGTCAAAACTATGGTGTTAGAAATAGGACAGAAGATGTTACCTTAGTATGAAATTTCATATAGAGAGGAGAATAAATTTCAGATATACCATAGAAACAGTATCAGGAATTTCTGTAGAAGAAATCGATAAACTAGGGCTTCCTGTTTCAGGAGCTTCCCTCCATTGTTTTCAAAAAATGAGTACATTGGACAGCTCGCGTTGAAGAGGTCTACAGTTTATCCAATCATATCTGAAAGATTCCAAGTTTTGAAAATTAGGGTTTCTCTGACAAACCGTAGATCAGTTAGCTCCGGAACTAGGATGGACACCTCAAATCGGTAAGATCTAATATTTTGCTAATTACAGTTGAGGTTCTCATTTCAAAATGACTAATCACACCAGATTGATGACAATATTAGTGAGGCTGAAAACTTCCAAGCATGAAAGTGTAGGATCTCACTAGTTCTTGAAGGAAATGAATTGGACACCTACATAAGTAGAGAGGTTCCAGTTCCAGAGGGAGATGAGTCTAAAAGCCTTACACAAGAAGAAGTTGGTCAATGATAAGAAGATAATTGTTGATTCAATCAAGGATCACCTTATACCACAAGTGTCTTCCCTAAAGAAACCTAAATATATTTTTTTACCAAGATATAAATTGAAATATGACTTTGAGAAACCAGTTCAAGAATGCAGAGACCATGCAGTCATACTTTACAAGGGTCTCTCAAATAAAATAACAACTTGAAGAAGTAGAAGAAGAAGTGGAGAATGCAAAAGTTGTGATAACCACCTTGAATGGCCTCCCAAGATCATGGGATTCATTCATTTAAGGAATGTGTGACAAAAGGAAGTGATTACTTTCAGCAGACTCTAGGAAAAGCACACACAAGAAGAAGCTCAACTCAGAATAAGAGAAAAAAAGATGGGAGCCACCAAAGATCAAGCTCTCACCATCCAAAGAAAATCCCTCAAACGATGAGGCATATGAAGGCATAAACTCTTGAAGAACCTCTTATCCATATTAGCATTTGGATAATAAATGATGAATGAAGAAGATGATGAAGCTGAAGGATCAAGAATGAGTCTACCCACGAAACAACTAAAGATAAGTATTCAATTGTCATTTCATGATATTATTTTGTTATGCATTTGTTTATATTCAGTTGATGTGTTATGCATGATAGAATGTTTGCATTAATGACAATATACTACTAATATGCATGTTATGGGTAAGTAGCTCATGGTGCTATACAACTCTCCATTTCTACTTATCTAGAATGAAACCTCTTTGCTAACATATTGGATTAGTGCACAATCTCAATGTTGTCCTAGTAGAGATGGAAGGAATCTAGAAAGATTCTGTGAGATATGGATGAATGTTGTATTGGCTAAAATAGTTGCATGATCATATCTTTATGCATAATAATTTTCCATTATGAATACGCCTTATGAAATGTTTCTAACCATACAACTGATGCATTTGACTTGTAGGAAAGATTGCCTACATAATCACCTACAAGAAAAGAAGGATGAGACTTGTTCTGAAGAACAAGTGACGACAGATAGATAAGAATATGACGATACTTTCAAAGAATTCAAGAGGCCTCTGACATGTGACACTGTTGAGCGACATCATTGATGCCGAGCCTTCCAGCTATGAATAAGTATCCAAGAAGAAAGGGAAGGAGAGTACTAGTTCAAGAAGAATGATGTCTAGGATGCAACATCAAGACCTGAAGGGAAGTCTGTAGTATCTTCCATATGGATGTACAAGATCCAGCATGCAGTAGATGACAACATTGTGGGAAACAAGGCAGGATTCATAGCATGAGGCTTCTCATGGAAAGAAGGAATAGACTATGAAGAGACATTTGTATCCAATGTGATTTTAGGCACATGATAGGTAGAATCATGTGTGCAAATTAAATAAGACCTTTTCTGAGCTCAGAAGACACCCATGGGATAACACATACATGAGGAGCTTGATGAATATATTAAACTTTGCTACAAGGTTGAAGATGAAATCCTATAGATGATGGTAAGCTCATAGATGGGTACAAGAAGAATGTTTTCAAGGTAGAGGATCTTGGTATCCAGTGACCCTAGATGGATACATATAATATTAGTAGTAGAGGAAGATACTTGTCACTCCAGTACAGAATGTGTCAATGCATAGAGTATGAAAGGAAGAGGGAAAATGATGCTCCTTTTCAGAGGGAGTGACTGTAGAAGATCCTATGGTTCGACATGGCACGACAGAATGGACAGCTCACTGATGGCTCTAGGATTTACTGAGAGTAAAGAAGATTCCAACCTTTGCTTTAAGGTTGAAGGTGAAAGACCAATGATGATCCTGCTATATGTCGATGACTTGTTCCTGACAGAAAACAGGAACTCATTAAATTTGCAAGAAGGAGACTTGCTTCCAAGTTCAAAATGAAGGACTTGGATATGATGCACTACTTTCTAGGCATGGAGGTGTGGTAGAATGTGGATGGAATTTCCATGGGACAAGGGAAGTATGCAGTATATATCCTGAAGAGGTTTAGGATGATAGACTGCAAGGACATGACCATACCTATGGCATCAAACCTGAATCTATTGAGTGTGGCTTCTTTAGAGACAGTTGATACCATGATGTATCATTAGATGATTTGTTCCTTGATGTACCTGATGAATACGAGACCAGATATTTTATTTGTTGTGAACACATTGAGACATGTTCACCTGATGGTTGCAAAGCATGCAGTGAGGTACTTGGAGGGTAAAAATTGAGTATGGGCTCAAGTATGATGTGAATCAAAAGATTAACCTGGAAGTTTTTGTTGATTCAGATTGGATAGGTGATGCTATTTATAGGAAGAGAACTTCTTTGTGTAGCAGGAAGTAGTCTTGCGTGGCACTGAGTACAACCGAGGAAAAATATTTTGACACTTTCTATTTGGGAGGTAGTAGGTTTCTTTTGAAAACTACTATTTAATTTGATTGATCTAACTTGCATTTTTGTATGATGCAGAGAGGATAAATGAAGCTCCAGTAGATGATCCAGATCAAGTGATGATCCAAACTTGATGATGATCCAGTGATGCTCCACATCAAGTGATGATCCAGTGTTGATCGAGAATTGATGATGATCTAGTGATGATCCAGATATGATGATGATCTAGTGATGCTCTAGAATTGATGATGATCCAGTAGTGATGATCCAAATCAAGTGATGATCTAGACTTGATGATGATCCAGTGATGCTCCATATCAAGTGATGATCCAGAATTGATGATGATTCATTAATACTCCAGATCAAGTGATGATCCATACTTGTTGATGATCGAGTGATGCTCTAGGTCAAGTGATGATCCAGACTTGATGAAGATGACTTGAAGATGAAGATGACTTGAAGATAAAGATAAGTTGATGATGATCTGGATGATACAGAGAAGAAGACTTGTGCTGATAAATTGTGTCGAGAGAATACCTTCCTAGTTAAGAGGGAGTGTTGATGTATTTGTAACATCGGAATGTATTCACTTGTATATATTATGTATTGTACCCCAATTTTTCTATCAGGAAGTATCTGTAATGTAAATGAGTCATGTCATACCTTGATGTTCCTATCAGGAGAATCAATAATGTAAAAAAGTCATGTAAATTCATTAATGTTAACCCTCCATTGTAAGTCAGGGAAATAGTCCCCACAATTGAATTAAGGTTAACCCTCCTTATTGATCGGAGGGTAAAGTCCCCACAGTTGTGGGGAACTAGTGTTATTAGACTCTCCTAGAGAAGTCGGCCCTCGTAAGTAATTTTTAAGTGAGGTTGACTTGTTGGAGTGGACATTAAGTGAATGAAAGAATATAAATAGAGAGTGAGCCTCTCTATTTATCACACACACTCACTCATTGGGGCATATGAGTGAGAGAGGAGAAGCTCTCTCAAGTGAGAGAGAGAGAACAATTGTTGGAGATCGTATTTTCTATCTTTGGGTTATACTGCTGCCATTGGTGCTCATTCTATCTCTAAGGAAGTTGTGGCGTTTTCTCCTTTATGGTTTCCCTGAGGAAAATTCTTTGTGTCTCTTGTCTCTTGTGATTTTTGTTGTGCATGTTATTCTCTTAGATAAGATCCTAGATCATATTGCTTAAATGATAAAAATCTAACATTTTCAGTAGAGTAAGTGCTCCACTGGCACTCTTTCCCATTGTAGTAAGTGTGCCAACCCCTCTCTATCAATCTGGTGCAGTCTAGTAGGGTGCGATGACCCTCTTAAACTCAAATATCATCCCAATTTTCTTTCATTTTTTGGTTTTGGTTTCATGTATTGTGGTTTGTAGGATGCATATCATGGTCATAGAGCCCCTAGGTACATCATTACCTCTATTTGGAGTGTATTTTGTTGAGTTTGGGATGTTTTTCTTGGAGCTTGAGGCTCTATCATGTTAGCATCTATGCTAAATACTAAAATCTTCTACAAAGGCATCTACGTTGATTCCATGCCGAAGGGTAAGAACTTGACCAGGATGAGAAAGGATAAGACATTTCTATCATATGACCTGAAGGAGTGATGAGAATGTTTTGGAGGATCCATGAATTGTCACGGAATAAGGAAAAACATTGACAAAATCCTAGGGTCAGGTCATATGGAGGGGACTAAAACATGAAATTCCACCTAAAGGTTATATCCAGACAACTATGGAAGGTGTAGATCGACGTCGATGGAGATCAATGGTTGCCATAGGTTTTGTTTAGTGAAGATGCTGGAAAAAAATCATTATTCATGATCGGTGACATGGGGTTAACACACAG
The DNA here is from genome assembly GCA_001517045.1 of Pseudotsuga menziesii. Lineage (NCBI taxonomy): Eukaryota > Viridiplantae > Streptophyta > Pinopsida > Pinales > Pinaceae > Pseudotsuga > Pseudotsuga menziesii. The sequence continues at coordinate 260,917 of LPNX010774369.1, forward strand.
AGAGGATCGACCATAAGATGTGCAACAGTGAGAATATTGACGACAGAGAGAGCGTCTGTCGAGACAACTTGCATGCTACGACAAATATTGGAAATCATCAAAATTTTGTACGAGTCTCGATATCCAATGGACTAGATCAGAGTAGGATCAAGGTCCATATCTAGCATCCATTCCGCTAATCCAAAATGCATGGAAAAGGTTAACAATTGAAATCCGTTGAATGGATTAAATAGGCCGTATGTTGCAATGGACGAGATTTGATCGGGGATGAATCTACGGTGGAGAGCAGTTCCACTGATCCAATATGCCTGAGTAAAATCATAATTGAAATCCGTGAAATCTAGTAGGATCTTAAAGTTTGAACACCGAATATTTAAAGTAGATTTTGATCAAGGGATGTAAACAATTCTGCAAAGTGAAGTTGCAAAGAGAAAAATAAAAATGAAGATTTGTGGGATTTATTGTGGGCCATATATTCTGACGTTCTGGATCTACAATCAACCCATATCTATGGTCGATATGGATTTCACAGTGTAAAGATGCACGAGAGATAAAATAGTTTGAGGATGTGAAATATGGTAGGACCCTACACTTTGGACGATGAATATCATGTCATAGGTTTGATCTACTACTCAAATTAAGTTCTCCATGGAAATAAGCATGAATTTTAGTAGAATGTCGTGTTGTGAAATCACGTAGGGGTTGTATTGTTCGATGACTAGGATTTATTAAAGATTCATATCTATTGTCATAAATGATTGCACAAGACAAAGGTACAAGGGGGAAGAAGATAAGTTGATGCGCAGAATGGAGGTAAAGCATGGATAAATTCAATGATGTAGATTTCATCCAGGAGAATAAAACCATTTGAGGTACTTTGAAACATCATTTTCAATCAAGCAATCCTGCATGCTAGACACCATATTGCCATTTGTGATCCAGGGTTTCTGTGACCCCATATTTCTAGGTTGTATACAAGGAATTCATTTATGCTAAATGCTCCTATCATCAAATCATATTTGTTATGTGCTTGTAATGGCTGTGATAAAATTCATCCACTGTTAGCTGCTCCATTTCATTTACTTCCCCCTTGTTATATTTATGTTAAAGGTGTTTCTAGAGATTCATCCATTGATAGATGCCTATGTTTTCACTAGGATCTTTCCTCATTTCTACCTTTCATCACTTCAAGATAATTCGACTAAACATAACAACCAAGTTTCCTTATATTTCACAAGAGAAATCCACTTTCATTATAGGTGTATTTCCCTTTAATATTTTCAGACTATGACTCCATTTACCAAGGGTATTTTTTTCCTGTCTATTTTACCATCTTTAAATTTGCAAATATCTTGTTCCTATCATATATCTAGCCTTCTGACCGCTTGCTTAAACACACATGTATATGTGAATCAGTTTGTGACATAGAGAGAGCCCTCTCTTACTATATAGGCTAGAATACAGTCTAAATACTGGTCTAAATGTTTACCCTTGTGAATTACTACCACAACCATAGGAAAATTATAGGGTGATAACACACCAGAATATTGGTGATTCTCCTTTGGATTTCAATCAGTGTTTTTGGTCTCCTTCTCTTTGTGCTTCCCTCTTTCTTGTGCATTGTTTGAGTATGCTACTAAGAGTTCTTGATTCTTGGAGGTTTGAATCACTCCCATTTTAACCAATTTATCTTGCTCTTGTATCAAGGACTCAACAAAATCATCTAGAGAAGTCATATTCCAAATTGGAATGGAGACTCTTTCGGAATGGAATGTAGAGACAAAGAAAGAGAAATCTAAGCACATGTTATTCACTCAATGAATCTCTAACATAGCACGTTCATCCATGGAATATGAAACAATACCCCTAATTTCAGTAAATACTGGAAAATACCTCCCAAAATCAAAATTTTAACCCCCTCCAAATATCCTTTGCTAATTAAAAAAACCCCTATTTTCCCTATATATTGTATGTATCATTTTTTTAATTTAAATTTTTATCCCCTTTATATATCTACATAGTATATTGGCATGATACCCCTCTTATGACCCCACATGCATTCTACAATGCACCTTGATTCTTTTGATGTATATTGTGGATGCACATTACTTCTCCCACAATGCAATTACTCAAATACATATCATTATGATTTGCGGCATACAATGGTCTAATGAAGATATGGGAGATCACTTTTTGTATGTCACTAGAGCCAATGCACATAGTACAAAATTTAGATTCAATGTTGTAGGCCCCCAATTGTCGACTAAGCTTTTTTTGGGCTGATTATACAAGCCACTAGGGCCTGTAGCAAGCACTAGGAGGATTACTAAGCCTCCTAAGGTCTATAATAGGAACTAGTGGTTGGGTATCCAAGCCCCAAAGATATTAGAAAATGAATTTCGTCAAGCAATATAGCATTTAAAAATCGACTTTCTCCACTTGATTTGCAAGATCCAAGTAACGTGTTGTACTATAGGAAAAAGGGATAAATATGATACAATAACCATAATACTTCATGGTTGTTTATGACTGATTACTGATTTCCTCTCCTTGTTTTGAGAGTAAAATACATGCCATCCTTCATAATTCAACACCTAATTGTGAAACACATGGATTGAAATGTATCCTTTTAATTGATGAACAAAAAATATCACAATGTTGTCTTCTTATGATGTTTTCTCTCATGAATTGACTGTAAACAATGAATGAATTGCGTATAGATATACAATTGAATCTTTTTTTCATTAATGGAATACAAAGTTCTATATTTATACCACATAAACCGTGGGTCAAAATGATGACACAATATTATATAATTTTATTGATTTCCAAGAGTGACCAAAGTAGGTCAATGGAATTGGACAGTGGATAGTAGAACCGTCAACAAGACACAATAATAAAACAAGTAATGGTGGTGTTTTTATCCCACCTAGACTAGAGTTTTGGATGCTATGTAGATAGATGAATCCTAGAGTAATGGTGGTCTTTTTAGCAAATATAAATGAAGGTAAATAATTAGGTCAAGAAATAGGTGCAGGTCATTTAATATTTATCTAAGAAGTAATTGTTTTCTTTAGTAAAAAAAATTTCCATAGAATAGTGATGTTTGACAAGAATGTTAATATTATTAATAAAAATGACCTTTCTATAAAAATATACATGTGAAAAACTTAGTACAAACAATTTCAAACCCTCCTTTTTTGGTAGGATAGAGATGCATACACAATCAAAATACTGTGAAAGACAATGAAATCAATGGAAATGCTATTAGTTTTCATTTCCATGATAATAGTATAAGATCCTACAATTAGTGAATTCACAAAGGAATATTTGAGGAAATGAGAAATTGATAGAAGCAATAAATAACCAATATGAAAAAATTTATATAGTAGCATAGGAAAATTGCTTACAGTGAGGATGGTGACAAGGAATAATATTATTAGCTCATAATTTCCCCTTAAGGAATTTCAATGGGTTTCAAATGGGTAGTCCAGGAAAAATTCCCTTGTAACTGACATTTTTCCTCATACCTCCATTTCAATGCTTCTCTAATCTGAGGGTATTCCTGATGTGTCTTATTGATCATAAATTTATTGTTTGGTAGATTTTCTCTTGAATTGCCTAGTGGATTGGCACATTGTTCCCTCCTTATCTTATTCATTCACTAAATTTATCACAAGCTAGAAACCCTCTTATTTCAGGTGTAATATAAATGCTTCTACTTTGAAACACCAGCAGGACAGACCTATCAGGTGTGGATGCAGGTACTTTACAAGTTATCTCTCAAATTTGAGTTTGGGGCAAGGATCAAAGTGCCCCCATTCATACCTCTGAGACTATGAGACTACTCCTCACTCTCTCAATTAATTCTTCCTTTAGCCTCATCATATTCATAAAGAAAAGTGGACACCCACAACATGCTAGAGATATCATGTTATAGAGGAACAAGATCCACAGAAATGTTTTAAAACCATCTCATTTGATGAAAACAATTATGTAAATAACCCTCTCAAGGAATGGGACATAATACCATTGTAATCATATAACCATGAGGTAGATATTTAAGTTCCAAATTTAAATTTGGAACTATCAGGAAGGGGAAAGATAATTAGAGGTATAATGCAAACATCAATGCGTAGATGTGCACAAATGGATGAGTAAGCTAGGAACACAACAGCCCTACAAAGTAGAATATTTTCATTGGAAATAAATATAGCATCTCTATGATGCATATTGGGGTATTTTGAAAAAACAACAATCTTCACTCATGCATGCAAAGTGTATTTTTGAGCATACATCATTATAACCTTATACCGTAAGAATTTAGATCAAGGTTGGATGACAACATAAATATGGTGTACAAAGTTGGATTTCCGAAAATGGAAGGACACTTCAGAAGATAACCATCTCCTGGGAAAGAAAGAGCTACTTTCAAACCCAAGATTGTCTACAAAGCCCAGGTATAACCATGAGATAGGGAGTACTACTAGGTCCCAACTCCAACCAAACAAAAATGTATGCATTGAACTTGACAGTGAAGATATATGATGATTTAATAGTCTTGACTCATTAGTCATCTACAATATATTTTGGTAGTTCTATTTTGTTGGAAAAATGTTAAATGTTAGGCAATGCAAGTATTGTTATTTTATATTTGATAAAAGGAGCTTCTTCCTAGAATTTATGGGCCTTACCAAATGTTGAACATGCAAGCATCCATTCATGGAAACATATCAACTAGATTTACATCATGGAACAAAATATAATAACTTGGACATGATATTTAATTACATGTAGAGGCTTCTTACACTAGGAATGATGTGAAATTGCTCCTAAAGCTGGCACCCATCATGCACATCAAAGAGTGGTGTATTTTAGAAGCATACAATTAAGCCTCAAACTTTAAAATTTAGTGTGATCATATGAATAAAACATCACAAAATGCATATATCTCTTCCTGTTTGCATTAACAGTATAAGACTGCAAAATTTTAGGTGTTTTGATGTAAAGAAAATCATTGTTAATTGATCTCAACTTTGTAGGGAACTATGGAATAAATATTGAAATGTTTCCATTTACCTTGTTTATTTTCCTACTTGGATTTCCCAATACCAGGGAAGTATGTTAATGATCTCAACATTTAGAGAATAATATAGTAGAAGTTAAAATGTGGTTTTTTGAACTAATATTGGGTATACTTGGAATTCCTAAGAGTGGAAATAAGTGAATGGTTAACAATTTGTAGAGATGCATATGAATGAATGTGCTGGTTCAATGAAAAATATCTTATTGGTTTCCCCATTTTACCAACAATGCATCTATAAGATAATATTTCTCAACCAAAAAAATTACTCTCTGTGTGTGCATGAATTTAATGGTTGACGAGAAACCCTTCCATGTTTAAGTTCAACAATCAAAGGGTCTCTACCACTTAGTTCTTTCTATGGATTTATTATATTAAATAATTGAATTCAACAAGTTAAATTATGGAATTCTCATGCCAGGTTGACAGGGTAGAAGAAACCTAAAAGTAATCTTAGGATTTTAAGGGTAATGGGCCCATCTAAAAGTTCTAAGCCATGTCTCAGTCGACTTATTATTACCTAGAGAGCGGATGATCATATGTGTTTTTGTGAAAATAGCTAGGTAGAACAATGATTTTCTTTAGGAAGAATCTCTTATTCAACCAAGAAAAATATACGAAACAAATTGACTGAAGCACACATATCATAGATGGATAAACAATGATGATAAAAAATTTGCAAGTGGCCAGTGTGGAAATCCTAAGTCAAGGTATAGTGAGAATATGAATGTATAATAAGAAAAAAATTACATTTGAACCCTAAAGTTCACTAGTTAAAAATTAAAAAAACATCTCATCACTCTGAGCAGAGTTTAACATGCACAAAAACCCACTTCTGCAATGCCTCATCTATGATTTTATAGATCAAAATTAAAAATACCAAAACACTAACAACAAAGTATATCAAGATCCCAAGCCCCACTTTTGCAATTCCCCCTATATAATGATATACATTGGTAGTGCATGATAACCAATTACAACTCTCTTCAACAACTATCAACCACACAAAAACTCGAACTAGAGAATTTTATAAATGAGATTATTAAATATTCATACAAGAAAATTATTATATTCCATATGCCTTCCTAGTCTGAGTAGAAGAAATAAAAATAGCAATAGGAATACAAGGAGAAGAAGAATATGAGTGTTATTGATCATGGTTCCTCTAAATGCAGGATATGAAAACAATTGAGATCTTTTGTTTTCAATTTCCTATCATATTTGATTCACTAGTAAATGAGTTTTACCCATTATAACCAGGTGAACTGGGCACTGAAGAGTATTTAGTAGGAATCATTTCCTAAGATGTGTCCATGAGATCAATCCCTAAGAGCCATCACAAACCCCATCAACAAGACCATAATTTTCATGGGAAAAAAATCAATATTCATACTCTCATGATTAAAGAGTGACTATTGTTCAATATTAAACACGCTTGTAACCTAAGGTCTGAGGTTACCAACTTACTTCTAAAATTGCAGACAATTAGCTTTAGTAAAGTACAGAAAGGAAATAGGAAGAAATATTGGACTCAGTCGATTACCGACGGTTGATCCAAGTGTTGAAATATTGTAACTTCAAAGAATATTCTATATGTATATTTTGTGGTCCCCGATGGTCCTACCGGGAGAACCACTTGTATTATCTTTGTACCCCAATGCTTCTAATAGGAAGAACTAATAAGAGTCATGAGGTAGTCCCATCTAATTGTAAAGGTTGGTCATTAGCACCCCAGTGTGGTTACTTGAGCCTACATGTGTAACTTGAGCCTACATGATTAACTCGAGCCTACATGTCAGATGAGTTAATTAAATTGAACGGATGAATATAAATAGAGGTGTGGTGCTCCTCATTTGGAACACACATTCTCACTTGTGTAGCGCATTAGTGGAGAAGAGAAGTAGATGGAGAAGGAGGAGGATCAGGCTTTGATCTCCTTGCTGGTTTTATCTTTTATATTTTTGGGGCATCTATATTGAGGAAGCTTTTGCTGGGTTTTTCCCTTTAGGGTTTTCCCAGGATAAATATTTGTGTTCCTTTTGTATGGTTGTGCTTGTCTATCTTTCAGTGATCCTGTTTATGTACTTTTGTTATGAAAATGTAATGAAATACTGATGTCTTAGCTAAGCATATGAAAACTTTAACATGGTATCAGAGTCACCATGAAAGAATGCATTGTACAGCTACATAATCTAGGGCTTCTTACGTTTTTGTTTTCTCTCCACAATCAATCAGAAAAAGAAGGCTAGGCTAACTCTCCATTGAAGGGTACATCTTTCTGTCGAAGTGGAATTCGATTCCGAGCATTTTCAGTTTTCGGTGCGGGAAATTAGGGCTTCTTGCAGAAGAAGAATTTTTGAGTGAGACCAACATAGGATTTCTCTCCTCATCAAAATCTAAGTTTAGAGACCTGGATCAATATTTTTGGTTGGGTGAAACTCCGGGAAAGTCAAACCTTAGTTTGACCCCGAGCTAGAAAAATCCTAAATACTAAAACTGCTACGTTTTGGTAAATTCGCTATATCCTGAGATTGGATAAGGTTCAAGAGATGAAACTTTTAGTGACAAAATATGAAATCCTTATGTACACTATGTCCAAAATTCATCCTCATATTCGCTATATTCTTGGATATATGATCCCTCCAAGTTAGGGTTCCAGCCTCTTCTAGAATTCCTCCCTAAACAGGACACCTGCGGAGAATTGCAATATCTTAGGCTACAGAGTTCCAAATGGAATTCCTGAAGATGTTCCAGAAATTTAACGTACTGTAACTCTCTTGGTCCAAACTTCAGACTTAGAATATGAAATAGTGACACGTGGAAATCCGTACAACTTCGATGTTTGGAACAGTCCTGTAACAAGTCACCTTGGGAAAATGATCATAAATCCCAATTGATGAAACCAATTCTGATGAAACCTGTGGTTTTGGATCCAGGACATGAGAGGTTAACTTAGAGAGAAATTTCAGACATATAGGATGAGTATGTTCAGCTATATCACAAAAATAGTGACAGGCATTTCTATAGAAGAAATTGGAAAACTAGGGCTTCCTGTTCCAGGAGCTTCCCTCCACTGTTTTCAGAAAAGGAGTAGTTTGGACAGATCCATTTGAACATATATATATATTTCTATCCAATCAGATCTGAAATATTCCAAGTTTTGAAAATTAGGGTTTCTGTGGCAAACCCTAGATCAGCCAGCTCCGGAACCAGGACGGACACCTCAAATCGGTAAGATCTAATCCTTTGTTATTTGCATTTGAGGTTCTCATTTCAAAGTGATATATCACATCAGCTTAATGATAAGATTGGTGAAGTTAAAAAATTCCAATCATGGAATCATTTTATCTCTTTGAAGAAAATGAATTGGACACCTTCATGAGTAGAGAGGTTCTAGTTCCAGAAGGAGATGAGGCTCAAAGCCTTACATAAGAAGAACTTGATCAAGGCCAAGAAGATCATTGTTGATTCAATCACAGATCAACTTGTACCACAAGTGTATTCCCTAAAGACACTTAATATGTTTGATTCCTTGATCAAGATATTTGAAGATAAGAACATTAATCAGAAAATGGATTTGAGAAAATAGTTGAAGAATGTGAAGATCCAGAATGCAGAACATCTTGAAGCGATAGAAGAAGAATTGGACAATGCAGAAGTGGTGATAGCCACCTTGAATGGTCTCCTAGGATCATAGAATTCATTCATTCAAGGAATGTGTGCCAGAAGGAAGTAATTACTTTCAACAGACTCTGGGAAGAAGAAGAATCTCGACTCATAAGAAGAGAAGAAGAAGGTGAGAGAAATTGAAGATCAAGCTCTCACCATTCAAAGAAGATCCCTTAAGCAATGACTAATGTGAAGAACTCAATTCTTGAAGAACCTCTTATCCATCTTATCATTTGGATAAGAAAAGATGATGTCATGAATGAAGAAGATGATGAAGTAGAAGGATCAAGAAGGATTCTACCCACGAAACAAATAAAAGATAAGTGTTCAATTGTCTTTGCATGATATTGTTTTGTTATGCATTTGATTATATTTAGTTGATGTATTATGCATGATAGATTGTTTGCATTAATGATTGTATACTACTAATATTCTTGTGATGGGTAAGTAGATCATGGTTCCATACAACTCTCCATTGCTACTTATCAAACCTCTTTGCTGACATATTGGATTAGTGCACAATCTCAATGATGTCATGGTAAAGATGGAAGACATCTAGAAAGTTTCCATGAGACATGGATGAATGTTGTATTGGCTAAACAATTGTATGATTCATAATAATTTGTCGTTATGCATATGTTTTATAGTTATAACCATGTAACTGGTGCATTTGAATTGTAGGAAAGGTCCTGTACAACCTCCTACAAGAAAAGAAGGATGAGACTTGTTCTGAAGAACAAGTGATGACAATTCAAGATTCACTCCAATGAACATGAATTTGAAGCTCCCAGGGTCAGAGACACCATGATGGAAGAAAGAGCTTCAGAGAGTGGTAGATCCACCTCGAAGGATTAATACCACCATGGGTATGAGAGATAACTCAAGATGAAGAAAATAATGCTATGAAAGAAGCTATGATCAAAGAATAACAGTTGATCATGGGGAATGATGTATACAATATTATTTCGAGACATAAAGGGAAGTACGTAGTATCTTCCATATGGATCTACAAGAACAAGTGTACAAATCAAAGTTTGTGAGTTTCCTTTGAAAGAATAGACTATGACGTGACATACTCTATCGACAAGTATATGTAAAGCATAGAACTACCTATACAGAATGAAGAGGGAAGATGATACTCCACTTCAGGGGGAGTGACTACAGAAGATATCTGAGTTCAACATGGTACGACATGATGGAAAGCTTCCTGATGGATCGAAACTTTACCAAGAGTAAAGTGGGTTCCAACCTTCAAGATTGAATTCAGAAGACTAGGATATGTTGATGACCTGACAAGATGAACTCATGAAAGATGTTATGATGAAAGAATACTAGAATGATGTTTGGGATATAATACTCAAACCAGAAAGCAAGAATGTGGTATCTTCCAAATGTATCAGTAAGATAAAATATGCTACTGGTAGAAGTAAGGAAAGACTTGTGGCTTCTCTCAGAAAGAGGGAATTAATTCTGAAGAGACACTTACTCCAAGAAACAAGGTATACTTACTTTAGAACTATCATGGTAGTTTTTTCCATGATGAAGTAAAGACAAGCCTTCCTTAATGGTATGATTGAGGAAGAGTTTTACATCGAATAGTTACAAGGATTTGAAGTTGAAGACAGATGGACTCATGTATGCAAGTTGAAGAAGGCCCTCTATGGCCTAAAGCAAGCTCCCAGAGCTTGGTATGGAAGAATAGATAGTTTACTGATGAGCATGGGATTTTCCAAGAGTAAAGTTGATCCTAACCTTTATCTCAAGGTTGTATAAGATGAACCTGTCATCCTGTTATTATATGTGGATGACCTATTTTTGACAGGGAATGAGAAACAAATTGTAGAATGCAAGAACAAGTCCGCTGAAGAATTTAGACCTTGGTCTAATACTCTATTTCCTAGGTCAATAAATATGAAGGAATCTTTCTCAATCAGGGAAAGTATGCAGTGCAAAGTTTGAAAAGATTTGATATGTTGGAATGCAAAGTCATGGCCACACCCATGGAATCCAACCTGAAGCTGTTAGCTGATGACTCATCAGAGTTAGTGGATGTGACTCATTACAGACAGATCATTGGGTCATTAATGTACTTAACAAATTCTAGACCAGACATTTTTTTTGCTGTGAACACCTTAAGTCAATATCTTGTTCAACCAAGACGAGTTCACCTTGTAACCGCAAAACATGTGATGAGATATCTGAAAGGGACTATAGACTTTGGTCTATACTATGATGGTAGCCATGAGTATAAATTATATGGCTACACAGATGCAGATTGGGTTGGAAGTATCTCAGACAGGAAAAGCACATTAGTTAGATCCTTTTGTTTGGGGTCTGCTATGAGTCCATGGTTTAGCAGGAAATAGTCCAGTGTTTCTCATAGCATGGCTGAAGCAAAATACATAGAAGATTGCTCTGCTAAGTTGTGAAGTCATATGGATTCGGAAGCTGATATTAGGTCTCTTTGACCTGAAGATGGATACTACAATGATTCTATGTGATAACCAGATTTGTGATGACAGAGAACCCTGTGTTCCGATTGTAACACATAAAAATTTGGTATTTCTACATACGAGATAAGATATAGATGATGTTTCAGTATTTACATACTGTAGATGCTGATGATGATGATTCCGTATTTCTATACTGAATATAGAGATGATGATGCTTTCGGTATTTCTATACTTAAGATATAGATGATGATGCTTTCAGTATTCACATACTGGAGATACATATGGTGATAGTTCAGTATTCACATACTGAAGATGTAGATGATGATCGTTTGAATGATGATGTACTGATGAATCCTCTGTCTCGGGTAAAGTTCGAACACTTTCGAGACAAGCTTGGTGTTGTTTGAAAAGACCTTCCTCGAAAGGGGGAGTAGTGATGTTGCAGTGGGATTGTATCATCCCTGGGAACTTGCCCTAAAGTGATCCGGAGACCTCGGTCCTTGAGAATGAAGAGGGATCGTATCATCCTGGGACATCTGTCCAAAATAGATCTAGTGACTTTGGTATTCATGAATGTGGTGGGATTTCATCATCCATGAACTTCAGTTAAAAATGTATCCAGAGGTCTCGGCCCCCGTAAATGTGGTGGGATTGCATCATCCCTGAACTTCGGTTCAAAATGTATCCAAAGGTCTCAGCCCTCGTGAATGTGGTAGGATTGCATCATCCCTGAACTTCAGTTCAAAATGTATCCAGAGGTCTCAGCCCCCGTGAAAGTGGTGGATTGCATCATCCCTGAACCTCGGTTCAAAATGTATCCGGAGGTCTCAGCCCCCGTGAAAGTGGTAGGATTGCATCATCCCTGAACTTCAGTTCAAAATGTGTCCGAAGGTCTCAGCCCCCGTGAAAGTGGTGGATTGCATCATCCCTAAACCTCGGTTAAAAATGTATCTGGAAGTCTTAGCCCCCTTGAAAGTGGTGGATTGCATCATCCTTGAACGTTGGTTCAAAATGTATTCGGAGAACTTAGTCCCCGTGAATTTGGTAGGATTGTATCATCCTTGAACTTTGGTTCATAACGGATCCGGTGACTTCGGTACTCGAGAACATGTGTTGATCCTATAATTCCTAGAGGAAGGATTGTCTAAGTTCCACATCTGTGTTGATCCTATAATTCCGAAAGGAAAAATCGTTAGTAACTTCGTAATGACCTAAATCCCGTAATTTCGGAAGGAAGGATCATTGAATTGATCCTGTAATTCCAATAGGAAGGATTGTCTGAGTTCCACAGATGTGTTGATCCCATAATTCCAATAGGAAGGATTGTCTGAGTTCCGCATCTGTGTTGATCCCATAATTCCGAAAGGAATGATCATTAGTAACTCCATAAAGACCTAAATCCCATAATTCCGAAAGGAAGGATCATTGAATTGATCCCATAATTCCAATAGGAAGGATTGTCTGAGTTCCACAGATGTGTTGATCCCATAATTCCAATAGGAAGGATTGTCTGAGTTCCACAGATGTGTTGATCCCATAATTCCAATAGGAAGGATTGTCTAAGTTCCACAAATGTGTTGATCCCATAATTCTGAAAGGAAGCATCATTAGTAACTCTGTAAGACCTAAATCCCGTAATTTCGAAAGGAAGGATTGTTAGTAACTCTGTAAAGACCTAAATCCCGTAATTCCAAAAGGAAGGATCATTGGTAACTCCGTAAGGACCTAAATCCTCTAATTCTGAAAGGAAGGATCATGTTGATGTTTTGATGATGTTGATGTTTTGATGATAATGATGTTTTCACGATGATGATGTTTTTATGATGATGATGACGTACTGATCGAAAGATTAGTGTATGATGATGATGATGATGTACTAATCGAAAGATCAGAGAATGATGATGATCAGAGTATGATGACAATGATGTACCGATCAAAAGATCAGAGTATGATGATGATAACGTACTGATCAAATGATCAGTATGTGATGATAACGACGTACTGATCAAAATATCAGAATATCATGATGATGATGCTGTTCAAGAATTGAAGTATGATTATTGTGTTGATCATGATGTTACCGATCAGGTTGCTGATCAAAAGAACAAAATGCTGAAGAAGTTGTTGTTGATCGAAAGATCAAAGTACTGAAGATGTTGTTGATCAAAATGTTGAAGATGTTGTTGCTGATCGAAAGATCAAAGTGCTGAAGATGTTTCTGATCAAAATGCTGAAGATATTGTTGTTGATCGAAAAGTCAAAACACTGAAGATGTTGCTGATCGAAAGGTCAAAGTGCTGAAGATGTTGCTGAAGGTGTTGTTGATCAAAAGGTCAAAAGATGTTGATTCTGATCAAAGAGTTGCTGTCATTGAAAATTGAATACGAATACTATATGATGTTGAAAATCTTCCAATGATTTATAGATGTGTTACCCTGATGATGTTGATGATTTCCTCTCCTACTATTTTTTTTGTTGTTGTAGAATACCCTTCTCGTTAAGGGGGAGTGTTGAAATATTGTAACTTCGAAGAATATTCTATATGTATCTTTTGTGGTCCCTGATGGTCCTACCGGGAAAACCACTTGTATTATCTTTGTACCCCGATGCTTCTAATCGGAAGAAATAATAAGGGTCATGAGGTAGTCCCCTCTAATTGAAAAGGTGGGTCATTAGCACCCCAGTGTGGTTACTTGAGCCTACATGTGTAACTCGATCCTACATGATTAACTCAAGCCTACATGTCGGATGAGTTAATTAAAGTGAACAGATGAATATAAATAGAGGTGTGGTGCTCCTCATTTGGAACACACATTCTCACTTGTGTAGTGCATTAGTGGAGAAGAGAAGTAGCTGGAGAAGGAAGAGGATCAAGCTTTGATCTCCTTGTTGGTTTTATCTTTTATCTTTTTGGGGCATCTATATTGAGGAAGCTTTTGTTGGGTTTTTCCCTTTAGGGTTTTCCCAGGATAAATCTTTGTGTTCCTTTTGTATGGTTGTGCTTGTCTATATTTCAGTGATCCTGTTTATATGCTTTTGTTATGAAAATGTAATGAAATACTGATGTTTTAGCTAAGCATATGAAAAACTTAACACCAAGCTTGATCTTCTTCCGCTCTGCTTCTCTCCAAAGCTTTCAGGGATGCACCTCCTTCACCTGCAAAGAGCGAATTCTCCAAGTACAATCTTATATATGTATATATGAAAGGTTAGATAAACAATATATATATTGCTTAATCAAATATATTCATCAACCATAATACATGAAAGAGACTCAACACAATGTTGGAAGAAGAATTCTCTTTATTAACAATCATTGAACGATATAAGTTTACAACCCAATGCCTGAGACAAGGAATCCTCTACAACCAAAGGACTCTGAGTTCTGCTACTCCAAAATTGATTGATTAATGCCCTCTCCAAGGCCTCTATTTATACTTTGGGAATTAGAGTGGTTTCAAAGGTTGAGGAGGTTGAGATTTGGGGTAGTTAATGATTAGGGCTCAACTAATCTCCATTAATTGTGATTTATATTTTTTAATGTCAAATGGAGATGTACGTGACTATTAATATAGGAAACCCACGTATGACATGCAAGTTTCTTAAAGAAAACCCATGTATGCTGATGTATGCAGGTTGCAATGGAGATAGTTGCATATAGTATGCGAGTTGTCAATGGGAATAGTCACGTATGTACATGAGTTTCAATGAATATAGTTGCGTACACCAATCAACACTTAGAAAAATAATATGGTTTTCTGGTTGAAAGGTAAATGCATCTCATGTCATGCCCATATATAGTGTTTTGGAAATATTCAATCCTAAAATGTTCTTTTGTGTACCAACATCGGGAATGTCGGCACTCAGACGGATAAGTGCCATTTGGGTTGATAACAGATGCCTCCTAATGTGTGAGTTCAGAGGGAAATGATGGATGAAATACATTATAATCATTATCTTTGGAGAACTCAGAAGTCTGATGGAGCAAAGGTAGTATCTGAAACAAATACATGATAATGTCATATACAAAGTCATATCTGAGGATTCTATGTTCAATATACTGGAACACTAGATCCTTTACAATATTTGAGTACATCATATAGTACGGGTACAAGACCATGTATATTACAAAGGTGGATCGAAGCCACAATACACAATAATGATGAGTCTTCAAAAATCTAGAAGCTGTGTAAGTAACCACAACATAATCTTGCACAACTTAGTCCATGGATGTGAAACTAAGGTCTTCATAAAAAATCCCAAAGAACCAGTACAATCCAAGCCATGTGAATAGATGTTATTGAAGTTGAACATGGATCGGATTCAATTGATTGTCAACCAATAGGTGATAATCGACAACTGAAACAAAGGAATTCACCAATAATGAAAGTGAATCTTGAGGTACGATCATCAAAACTCTAGGACTTCATCATCAGAAAGTGTTGATGCAGAACCATACTGTGCTAAGGAAGGCAATAGATCCTCCAATGGATAACAAGAGTGACTAGGAGCTGGGTAAAGGAAGGGAAGCACAAGTAGTAACATATATGACAATGATGGAATCAGAAGATATATTATACACAGGGTTAAGTATTTGAAAAGTGAGCACGACATAGATATGACCCAAGGTAGATTTTAACTTTACAGATAGTACAACTAGACTTATCTGTCATGTAGGAAACATGATCAGATTCCCCAGGTAGAACTAACAAGAGGAGGAGTAAGAAACTCGAAGTAATAGCTGAATTGAAAGTGAACACTGAGACATGAGTATCGAAAAAAATAGAGAGTGCTATGTTCAAGGAGGAAATGCTTCCACTAACTGACAACCAAAAGAAAAATTCTTCCTTACCTTCCCTATTAAATTTTAACGAGTCCAGGAAAGTCAACTCGAATCTCTCTTCATTTTTTGACAAGCTTGAAGGGAAGAGGGAATAATGCTTGATAGTGTCACTGATTCGTGGATTTTATGAGCCCAAACTAGTACATGCTCACTTGGTGTTTTCACGTTTAGAGAGTTTAAAAAACTCCAAAGAAGACTCCAGGGGGGTCCTTTTTTGTCCAATTTAGTCTCCTAAGGCCAGAGAAGTATAAAACATTCCACAGAAGAACTCTCTTAACTTTCGTAGAAGAAAAGGTGAACCTTTTTCGTACTTAGTCAAGGAGGTTTGAAAAAGGTTAAATTACCACCTACCCAACGGTCCTTAAAGAGTAGCATATAGCTTGAGTTTTATGAGTGTGAAGGAAAGAAAGATCACTCGGAAAGATCCATTTGAGTACAAGAAATGGGGATTACAACAATAAACTCGATGCTTTGTTCTTGGTGTTTAACGAGCATGACAAAGACAAAAAGTACACTTGAAATATTTTTCATGTTTAGGTCCAGAGCACGAAAAAAATAAAATTGAGCTCATACCAGGTGTTCCTTTTCCATAATTTTAGTCCCTCAGGTCTGGAAAAGTGATAAACCTATACCTGAGAATACTCTTCTCAATTCCGTAGAAAAGAGAGTGATCCTTTCTCGTATTATTCCACATGGTCTGAGAAAGAGATAACCTACCACCAATGTGGATTCCCATTCACGTATTCTTAACGAGCTTGAACAGATAATTTTACTGGGCAGTCAAGTCTATTTTGAGTTAGACCTGGGCCTAAAGAAACTCAATAAGGGTGGGGAGTCCTATAAAGGGATAGCTTGTAAAAAGAGACCAAAATGAGGCTCAATTTGGCATGAAAAATAGATTAAAAATATTCCCCTGAACCTATGACAGCTGCAACATGAGTATCGAAAGACTATAAATAGATTCTAAATGAGGATACTCATGGGAGGAAGGCCCTATCCATGGAAGAACAATGGTAAAGACAAGGAGCTACTGGTTAAAATACCATAGTCTGTGGTCGAAGTGTTGATGTGAGGATTAAGATGGAGTAGGTATAAATGCAAAATGCAAGTGAAATGACCAAAAACCATCCCATATGAGCAAAAAACAACTTAAAAACTACAATAAACCTGTCACATGGAAGAAAATATATGGCATTAGTTTAAAAATTATGAACTATAGGGCAAAAACCCACTTGGAAAATAAATTTTCTATAAATAGTTCAAAATATGAATAAAAAACTCACCATTTGATTTTTAACCATAAAAAGACAAGTTTTACCTCTACCTTTGATTGCTCGGTGTGGACGATTCTGTGGACCATTCTCAAAACCACAAGTGTCAGGTAAAACTACACTCCATGTTCTTTCATTTGATCTAAGTAATTGTTAATTTTGAGCCCTAATTTCATGTTTTCAAGTGCCCTCAAAGTAGGAACGTTGTGTACGTGGGTATAGTATGTTAATAGTCGCATACACACATTTTGTACACGGGTTTTCTGAAATCCAGTTGCGTATAATACACGACTTGCCTAAAAGACAGTCACGTAGAGGTATAAAAATAATGTGTAGGGTCAAAAAATTCAAATTTTACATGAATCTAATGGTTTGCAATTACTTGATTAATATATTGAAAGATGGTGCTTGAGTGGAGGGAGCGGGAACATGAAGACATGGACCAAGAAGCTCTTCAAGATGCCCCCACAGTGAATGTTTTACGTCAAAGTGGGTTATTGAAGTTTTTCTATACCTCACCTATGCGGGCAAATGTCCGCCTCTTAGAGTTCTTGATAAATTATTGGGATCATGATTTGGACATGTTTGACCTTCAAGGTCAGTCTTTAGAGATTACATCATAGGATGTCTATTTCATTGCTGGTTTATCATGATGAGGAGCTCTGGTGAATTTGGAAGGAACCAGCAGAGGCGATGACCCTCTAAGTGTACAGAACTATATCGATATATACTGCGAGCCAGGCTCTCAAAAGAGGGGTATCTGCATCCCTATTGTTCACATTCGCAACTTTTCTTTATAGGTGTTGACAAGAACTATAGTGAGGGTTGTAGGGTCATCATCAATTCACCTTGCAACCCAAAACCAGATGAGACTAGCCGTAGACTATATGCAGAGAGCCCTCTATGACTGGTGCTTGGGAGTGATCCCGATAATAAGAAAACAACTCTCTGACTACAAAAGAGGCAGGAGGAAAATTTTTGGTTATTCCAGCATATTACTAGCCTTTTTCTTTGAGAGAGTGTCAAGATTGAGTCTTGCAGTACCATTGCCAGTTCGTTCTCCCTGTCGGCCTAGGATAAGTAAGTGGGGAGATATCTTCCTCTGCTAGGGAGGTGGTGGCTCGTTCCAGAGTGTCTATGACAACAACTTCTACTTTTGGTAGGAGCAGTAATTGCCAGCGTTGGAGTAGTTTCCATATGCTGGATTAGATTTCCGTGGTGATACTGACCTCATCCTCCCTCCAGGAGGAGCATGGGGAGAGTTAGGTAATTTTTATTTTCAAATTTTAAAATGTTTATGAATTTTAAATATAGAGATATATACATATGTATAAGAGTTCTAATCCTTTTAAAATGTCAAAATGTAGATATTGGACCAATGTGCCCTATTGGACATCCACGCATGTATGTGCGTCCTATTTTGGGAGAAGACCAGGGCTTTATTAGGGTTCTTGAGGGGAAGCTGGCCAGGCTTACCCAGAGAGTACCTACCTTACAGATTGAGCACATCCCAGCCATCATGCAGGAGCTAGTGGTTGGTGTACCACCTGTCTGGATATGCCTTCTAAGGAGAGTAACCAGAGTAGTACTTGTGTACATAGATGTTGTTGAGGCTGCTGAAGCTAAAGAGGCTGAAGAAGCCCAAGTGTAGGGTGATCGGGGGGACCAGGGGGGTCCAAGTGACTAGGGTGGTCCAACGTAGACCTAGGAGCATTTTATGGACTATGATCCATGTTTTGTATATTTTTTGTATATTATATAGTTATGACTGGATCTGAGGATCAGAGACTCAACCTATCTACATGGACAAATATTCACACACACACACACACACACACAAATAT
>LPNX010774369.1:280524-356388 GCA_001517045.1 Pseudotsuga menziesii
TATTAATGAATTTTGATTCCATGGAATATGATTGAATGTAATGAACTCAAAATTTCTTTCCAATAACCTAACTTGCATAAACTGAGGCAATAAAATAGGGTTCCGCACTTGATAAGCCTGATTGAGCTGGGAAACCACCAGTTGAGAGTCTAGTCGGACTTCCAGCTGAGTGATACCACGTGAAAAAGCATCCCATAGAAGCTCAATGACATCCCTATATTTAGTCACATTATTGGTAGCAGGACCTAAGCAAGCGCCTCCTGAGGCAACTAACTGTCCTGAGGGCGAATAAATGACCCATGCAGCTAAATCTAATTTACAAGTGTGGCGACTGGTGCCATCAGCGAAACCTACGAACCTCTCGAAAGCCATTTGAAATAACCAGCATATGGTATAAAAAACACAAACCAATGAACTAGTGTACATAAAAATGCATACTATAAAATACAAGAAAAAGTGCTAAGCCTAAGCATAGTACTTTTTCAGGTAGAGCCCATTTCTAGGCTCAAGCAGCTTCTTCCCATCAAAATCAATCAATTCATATGTGCCCTTCTTTAACACCTTTGATACGACATAAGGCCCCAACCACATAGACCTAAATTTTCTTGCCCTCGGGGGTTCTTTGTCTTGGTCCTAGAGCAAAACAAGCTCCCCTTCAGAGAAAATCCAAGGCTTGACCAATTTATCGTATTGGCTTTTGACCCTATTTTTATCGTCTTGGTTTGTTTTCAGTGCATATCTACGCTGTTCATAAATATTTTATAAATGTAATAGATGTTCTTCCAGCTCAGACATATTAGGTAACACATGAATACCAATTCTTAAGGACGGGATTTCACATTCAACTGGGGTAACAACTTCCACTCCATGAACAAGTTGGAAGGGATAAAACACCGTAGTAGTTTTCACATTGATCCAATATGCCCAAAGTGCAAGATTTAGCATGATATTCTAGTTGGAACAAGATGCATTAATAGTACATTTGAGGATAGTTTTCAAATTTTTATCAACATCCTCGACTTGACCATTTTCTTGAGGATAGAACAAAGATGAATGTTCTTGTCTAAATCCTAGCATAGTGGTCAATTCAATCATCATGCTATTTTGGAAATGACTTCCATGGTCAGTGACAATCACTTTAGGTATA
Organism: Pseudotsuga menziesii; assembly: GCA_001517045.1. Lineage (NCBI taxonomy): Eukaryota > Viridiplantae > Streptophyta > Pinopsida > Pinales > Pinaceae > Pseudotsuga > Pseudotsuga menziesii. The sequence continues at coordinate 281,672 of LPNX010774369.1, forward strand.
TCGAATCATGCGATAATTTGATTAAACACAAAAAAAGTTGTAGTTTCCCCATCGGCTTTAAAGGTGGGCATTGCCTCTGCCCATTTTGTAAAATAGTCTATAGTGACAATGATATATTTGTGCCCCCCAGTTGAGGTTGGGTTACATGTCACGTAATCAATCCCCTACTTCATGAAGGGGTCCAGTGAGATGATGGGAAATAATAGAGCGGGATGTGACCACATATTTCTAGTGTAAAGCTAGCAAGGATGATAGCGCTTCATGGCTTCCACACAATATTTAAAGACTGCAGGCCAGAAATAACCGGCACGTAATATCTTCTAGGCCATTACTAACTCAGATAAATGACCCCCACACACTCCACTATGGGAATCATTTAGGAAAATATCTTCTTCCTCATGGGTAAGACATTGATGCAAAATGGAATCTACCCCCCTATGGTATAAGGTATCTCCTATGATGAGGTAGCTCTTGGCATGTATGCATAGTTTACGTCGTTCTTCCCAAGAGAAAGCTGCATGATACTTCAAAGTATGGAGATAGATAAGTATATCTTCGTACCAAGGGTCAGACGTGGAAATAAAAAAGATATGCTCATCTAGGAATGATTCTTATTCAAAAGCTACATCTTCCTCTACTGAAAATTCTGTAATCAACTCAGCAAAAACTAAGGATCTTTTGGATTTGGCAGATTGAAAATCCAAGTCAAACTCTTAGAGAATGACTATCCATTTGTTGAATTGTCCTCCAACTATCCGTCAAGAAAAAATATATTGAAAAGGATTAACATCCTCCAGTACCATCGTAGTCCTCAGTAAGATGTAGCGACGTAACCTATGAACATCATAAACAGCTGCGAAGGCCAACTTTTTGACATGGGAATACCTAAGTTCACGTTCGGCTAAAGCATGACTAAGATAGTAAACGACATGCTCTTGGATATTATCATCCTCATGGACTAGAACTACCAATATGGTTAACTCAGATGTGGCCAGATACAATATAAAATCCCTAGAGTAATCTGGCAGACACAATAATGGTGTTGATAACAAAGCTTTTTTCAATGCCTCAAATGCAAGTTGTGAAATTTCATCCCATACAAATGGGGTGTCCTGTTTTAACAAGTGCATGAAACCCTTAGTAATCTTGGCATAATTTACAATGAAACGTCAAAGAAAATTAGACTTCCCTTGCAGGCTCTGAAGCTTCCAGATAGAATGAGGAGGAGGCAGATTTACAATGGCCTCAACTTTCAAAGGATCCACCTGAATGCCTTTGTTAGAAATAATGAATCCAAGTAGTCTTCCTGACTTAACACAGAAAACACACTTGTAGGGATTCAAGAGAATCTTATAGTATCTACATCATTCAAAAATCAAATGCAAGTGATCTGGGTGATCGATCCTCTTACGAGAATGTGCAGCAAGATCATCAAGGTAGGGTTTGACAATGGCCTTAATATCGTGAAAGGAAAAATTCATTGCCTGCTGAAAGGTTTCCCCAACAATTTTCAATCCAAAGGGAATTTTCTTATACGTGAAGGTACCCCAAGGAAAAATGAAAGTTGTTTTATGTTGGTCTTCCGGTTTAATTTGGATTTGATTATATTTGGAGAAACCATCCATAAACGAAAAGAATTCACTTCCCGCGCAAGCATCAATAATTTGATCTATAAATGGAGTGGGATAGTTGTCCTTAGAACAGGCTTTGTTTAAATCTTGAAAGTTAGTACAGATGCGTATGGTCCCTTTGTTTTTATGAACAGGAACAGGTTTGGATACCCATTTTGTCAAAGTTATGGTATAAATGAAACCATCTTTCAGTAGTTTTTCAACTTTAGCCTTTACTACCGCCGCTTTATGCGAGTTGATAGGTCTCATCTTTTGCTGAACAGGTTTAGCGTTAGTGTATGTTCAGATCTTGTGCTCGACTATAGATGGATCAATGCCTAGCATCTCCTCATATGACCAAGCAAAAACATCACAAAATTCCTTAAACAAGGCTATATAGATCGCAATCTCCTCACGAGAGAATTTTGCGCCGATATGTATATTTTCCACAAAGTCAATGTTTACAGAGATGTTGATAGGGATGGTAGCATAAATATTTTCCATATTCCCCTCAGCAAACATTCCTTCCCTTTGTAAGGGATTAATGGGCATATCACCATCATCTACCAGTCTCACATGAAACTCCTAATTCTCTATCCTGCTTAACTTTGGAAGAAAATAGGATCGATGGTGAAGATCTTCACAGATCTTATCTCATCCACACATGGCTTCCAGAATGGCTTCATTAGAAGGTAAAACCATATCTAAATAATTTGTAGAATGCAAAGAGTTTTATGCCCAAGTAGGAAAATAGGCTTCTTCTAGTTCCTTTGAGACTATGAGGGGGACTGGAAAGGGATCAACAGTAGTTTGGGTGATAGCTTGATAAGCCACTTCCACTGCTGATAAGGGCACTTTAGGTTCATGGTGGGAAGGGAGAACCCAAGGATCAGTCCTATCAACAACTGTAGCTATGGACTTCCACACACTATTAGAACCTATATAATTAATTGGAGCTGGGAGATCAAATGTGCCCATCAATGATGCATACATTCCATCCCCTATTCTCTCTCAAGTAGGTTTTACCTGATCAACCAATGGCACAGTGGACTCATTAGATTCCATGCATCCTTTTCGAGTAAAGCTGAGTAGGTCAACAGTAACCAACTTCCCTTCATGTGGAAACACTACCACCTGAAAGACATCCGATGCAATAGTAGACATGGCATAAGTCCAACTTATTCCCAAGAGCAAATTATAATCTAAAGGTGCATCAATCAACTCTACCTCAACAGACACCGCTTTCCCTTCCAGATTAATTTCAAAAGTTGGTAGGATACCATGCAGACAGAATGACCTTCCGTCGAAAGCAGTAAGTAGGGTTTTTGACGGGACCAGCTCTGGGGAACCAAGAGCTTTCCAACAAGACAAGGACATAACACATGTAGAAGTACCCTCGTCGACAACTGCTCTTCCAATGATATTTCCACCATGGATAACATATATCGATAAGGATACATGATATAGTAGGTGAATTTTGACATCAGACAAATTAAATTTCGCCATGAGACTCGATGAGTCCATACTGCCTAAGGCTGCTAAGAGTGTATCCCACTGGGCGGGACAACTCTGTAACACCTCTAAAGGCGACATCGTACAAGGAATTTGGGATAAGTCTTCAAATACGGAGTATTTTGTTGTAGCCTTAGCATTAAGATTATGCAAGGTCTTGTTAAAGACACCTTTCGGTATCCTAGGCATAGTTTCGGTAGGTTCTCAATCATGAGACAATTAGAAATTTCACCTATTGAATTACCCTTCTCCGAGGTCTATTTTTCATAGTTCTTATTCCTAGTCTGTAGTAAAGTTTGGGATCAAACCATGTTGATGTAATTGGGGTTAGGGGCATTTGGGGTGCCCCCTGCTACATTTGAAGCTGAAGCAGAATTTTGTCCTTCGGGAAAAGGATCCTTCAGGATAGCCGATTGTTGAGCTTTTAATAGCTACTAAGCATTTTCCATAAGAGGAAAAATATGGGTGACGTGATATTCATGGCACAACTTACATGGGAATTTAACCTTCTTATTTTCTTTCTTTCCCACATCAGCATTGTTTGCGGGTTTTTTCTTGTTTTGGTTTCCCTCCCCTTTCTTTCCTCTCTTCTTTTTCCCATCGGGCTGGTGATTTCCCTTCTGAGAGGTTTGTGCAAAAACATTTGCATTTTGGGGTGAGGGGGTACAATTTGCTGCCTATGCCATAGAATGTTTGACGGACAGCTGATGGAGCTGTTTGGCCAAAGATTCTACAGTGGGAGAATTCATGGAACCAACCACACCATCGGCATGGGGTCCACGCTTAGGCTTCTCTGCATCGTGTGTTGGCCTCGGTGCCTCAGGGATAATCTCATATAAGATCCCAGACTGAGAATATATCAAATATAGTTACTGGGCCCTGAGGATAGCTTCTTCCTCATTCGTCACTCCTGAAGTAGATACATCCTTAGATATATAAAGCAATAGGAATTTAAGGAACCATTCTAATAAGAAATTAGGAGGAATAGTTGCTTTAATAATGCTCTTTTGCCTCCTCCACTCTTGGATGTGATCCTAGATATGGGTGGCCTTGTTCTGCCAGAAGGTAGACAACAAGTCCGTTCCAAAATCGTATCAAACACGAAGCTGGAAATGACTAAGGAAAGCATTAGCCAAGTCCCAAAAACTGCTAGATGCAGCAGAAGGAAACTCAATGTACCATTTTGCTATAGTACTTGTCAAATTTCTTTGGAATGGCCTCAACTAAACTGAATCTTCATTCAGTGAGTTGGAAGAGCACCATAAATGGAAAGTGGTGGCATGAGCTCCAGGATCGTCACCAACTTTACCTTTAAATTTTGGGATATTCGAGGGTAGCTTGGTAGGGACAGGTGGCCAGGAGGGATCATGTCTCACTGGGTCATTCATCAGTTTAGAAAAATCTAGAAAGTTTACTATTGTCGGGAAAGGAAGATTAGGTCTAACCGGAGCACTAAAAGTACCAGTTTGGTATTAGAGGGACTTTCCCCCATATTCCCATATGTGAAGGTGGGGTTGCCCCTTACTGCTGGTTGTGAAGTGGATGGGTTTCCTTGGAAAGGATTCCATATATAAGCCATAGGATTGTTTGTGTGAGGTGTAGTATAAGAGGTTCTGGCTTCCCCAATTGAAATTGGGGTTTGAAATACAAGAGCAGGTATCCCTCCGCTAAAAAGAGAAAATGGAGAGCTCGTGAACGGAGAAGAAACTGGAGTTTGAAAACCTTGATGGTAAGAGTTAGTGTTTCCAAACTGCACCCATACATATGAGGGTGTTGGGCCTAAATATGGAGTGGATAGGGGAATGTGCCCCCCATTCCAAGGAAATCCTTGGACGAAAGCCGAGGATCCTATAGGACCACTCTGGGTAGTGTGTGCGAAGGAAGTAGGAACTGTAGGTACACTAGGAATCCTAGTGACCATACCACCAGAAGAACCTGCTAGAATTGTGGGAGCCAGTGGCTGAACCACTCGGCTCGCTGAAGTTAAGGGGGTAGTAGGTATACTTGATCTAGGGGCACCTACCGGGGGAGGTAGTAACCCTTCAGCCGGAGCAACTGAGGTGGAAGTAAAACAACTTTCCCCTGCAGTAGACATTATTTTTCCCATATGGACACCAATCATGGGTGGATCGAAAGGACGAACTTGAACGATCATAGGATCATTTAAGTCAGTTAGAGGTGTATTAAAATTCCTTGCAAACTTGTCATCCTGCAAGACTTCTATCTCAACTGTGTTTAAATTGAAACGGTTTTCCCTAAGTTCCGGTTCACCTGAAACTTCACTAACTCCTATCAGTTCAAAAGAACCATCTATGTCCAATCTCTGCCTTTGAGGGGGAGGTGGAGGTTCCAAGGTAATAAGCCGAGGAAGGTTTTGCAACCTTCGTGACCTTTTGATAGCTTGGTCCTCCAGGGTTGTAAATTTGACTATCCAAACCCTAATGTCGGCTAAACACGGAAAAACCACAGAGCAATCACTATAAAAATTCCTAAAGTCTCAGCAATCACAAGGTGTACAAGATATAATTTCCCGAAGAAAGATGAGAGACAGTTTCTTGGTGTCCTTGAAGAGGTTCTTAGGCACAAGTGGAGGAATCACCCACCACCCTCCTACATTTCAACAATGGTTACCTTCCAAGCCCGTCCAAGGTGAACCGGAAATAGCCTTCTGGTTTACCTGTGCATAAACCCTAGATGTCAAGAGACTAGAGGCTACCTTAACTATACCAATAGTCTAGGGGGGCAGTCGCAAGCCTGATTTGTACGCATGGGCAGGTTAGCTGAGCCTGAAACTCTGTCTAGGACAGAATCCCCAAATGCGTAAAAAAATTGGTCTACATTTTGACAAGGAATCAGAGGGTTATCTCCTCAGTCCAATGCCTCCACGCAGCCTCGTGCTTAACTCCCATTTGATAGGATCTTCCTAGATACTATCGATAAAGAGAAGGATTTACCTATCGATTGGCCAACTATGTCTAAATTTAAGTACTTATGGGGATTTTACACTTCCTATCCCAGAAGTATAGCCTAAGGTAGTAGGTGTATGGCCTTATAAAATAAAAATTACTAATAAATTTTAATTATGGCGTTCATTTTAAGGGTTGTTTTTACTCAGAAGGCAAGTGGAGTGAAATACTATGATGTTATTGACTCGATAAGAAATGCAAAAAAACAGGTGTATAAATCAATTCCAAAGCAAAATATCACTTAAGCTTCTCTCTTTTTTTTTTGTAAATATAAACTAATGAAAATGCAACAAAGGAAGAGAAAACTAAGACTTATTTTTGTAATTTTTGAGATTTTATTTAAAAACTGAAAGTAAAACTACCATATCCAATTCAAATGCAAATGTTTCCAATGCTTTTCTTTTCACTTTTCAAATTCCTCAAATATTACTATGCACCTAAATGCAAAAAATCTTGAGTATCATTGAATAATATAACTATATAAAGTAAGCAAAATTAAGTAAAGCAAATTTATAAAAACCAAAGATCAACCACCTAAGGAATACTTGGAAAACACCCATCTTGGGTGGACACAATGAATGGAAATCACTGAAATCAATCAACAAACCAACACTATTCAGAAATAGAATGGGACATACAGTATCTGGAACCCTGATCATTGATTCAGACAACCAGTACTTGGACATATCACCCAACAGGAAAAATCACTTCAAATTGCTAAAAGAAAGACAATCCAAGCAATAGAAACTCAAGGGATTACCAAAAATCACGAAGTATGGTTAACAGGGCTATCAAACCTATAGTACAATTCTAGTACTAAAGACCACTAAGAGAGACAAAATCCACAGAAGGACAGGGACAAGCAACCCAACCCCAAAAATTTTGTTGCTCAGACTTGTACGCGACTGTTCACAAGAGCAACCCGTGTACTGTACGCGACTATCTAATACAACAAACCGTGTACACAAACCTTTGTACGCAACTGTGTAACACATCAACTGACATACAGGAGTAAAATTTTTCAACAAAAGAAAAAATTATAAAGGTCTTCAAACACCACTATAAGTATGAACCAAGACACAACACCACACACTGAATGAAAGCAAAGACTGGGCACGGATCTACAGAGTTAACCCATAGTAGGCTGGGCTCCCAAGTAGAGTCACCAGTTCTATTGTTTAGGATTAAAAACCCTTGTAACCTAGTGTCTGGGGTTACCAACTTACTTCTAAACTTGTAGACATTAGCTTTAGTAAAGTACAGAAAGGAAATAGGAAGAAATATTGGACTCACCCGATTACCGATGGTTGATCCAAGCTTGATTTTCTTCCGCTCTGCTTCTCTCCAAAGCTTTTAGGGATGCACCTCCTTCACCTACAAAGAGCAAATTCTCCAGGTACAATCTTTTATATGTATATATGATAGGTTAGATAAACAATATATATAGTGCTTAATAAAATATATTCATCAACCATAATACATGAAAGAGACTCAACACAATGTTGGAAGAAGAATTCTCTTTATTAACAATCAATGAATGAGATAAGTGTACAACCCAATGCCTAAGACAAGGACTCCTCTACAACCAAAGGACTCTGAGTTCTTATTCTCCAAAATTGATTGATTAATGCCCTCCCTAGGGCCTCTATTTATACTTTGGGAAATAGAGTGGTTTCGAAGGTTGAGGAGGTTGAGATAGTTGGGGTAGTTAATGATTAGGGCTCAACTAATCTCCATTAATCATGAATTATATTTTTTAATGTCGAATGGAGATGTAAGCAACTATTAATATAGGCAACCCATGTATGACACACGAGTTGCTTAAAGGAAACCCACATATGCTGATGTATGTGGGTTGCAATGGAGATAGTCGCGTACAGTACACGAGTTGTCAATGGGAATAGTCACGCACATACATGAGTTTCAATGAAGATAGTCGTGTACGCCAATCAACACTTAGAAAAATAATATGGTAGGCTGGTTGAAAGGTAAATGAATCTCATGTCATTCCCATCTATATTGTTTTGGCAATCTTCAATCCTAAAATGTCATTTTGTGTACCAACATAGGGAATGTCGGCACTTGGACAGAGAAGTGCCATTTGGGTTGATAACAATGCCCTTTTATTCATCTTGTGAATGAACCAAAATGAAGATGAGGAAAAAATATGGGCTATACATCAATCTACAAGAATCCCGATTAAAAACAAATAAACTAGCTCCCAAAAATGTAATCAAAACATCACAAATAATCAATTTTTGCAATGAAAAGGGGCAGGGATGTTAGGAAAAAAAATTTCCTACTAAAAAATTGAAAGCAATCTTTAGACAACATCGATGGGAACCTAGATATCTATGTCCACTGTGAAATTGTGAAGCCTTATGATGCTTGGGATCCTCTAAATGTCTAAGACTTGGGAACAAGAAGGAACTACGTCAGTTCTTTCTTAAGAAATGGTGGCAAAGCAAATGAAACTGCATGAATCTGCAATGCAATATTATCATATTAGTCTTTAATACATCAAATATTGAGTCTCTAAATTATATTTTTCAAAATTACTAGCCTTGTTATATTAGGACAAGGACTTTCAAGGTTTTTGGTTTGTCCAAGTTGAATCAATGTACCAATTGACATATATTAGATAAGTCCTCGAAATCTTTGGGACAGAAACATACTCAAACAAACATAATATGTTTATTCTATATCAAAAGCATGCATGTTAATTCAAAATATATATCATTCATCAATCATCACAGAAAGGACATTATAAAGAAAATAGACTATGTTAAGATTCTACCGATAACAATAGGAATTCCACATTAAAACCTTTAGAATTGATAACAAAAAAAGTACACTATTTCTTATTATATTAGTAAATGATGACCTGTAATACTTTGACTGAGCAATGCCATTAATTAAGTCTAGTTTTTCTATTACTTCCAAAATAAAATCGTCATAAATAGGATACAGTCTAAAGATTGTAGGAATATTACCTCTGAGTTATAGTACTTAGTTGCATCCTTCTACTCTTGAATAGGATTGACAGGATTTTTGAAATCTATTATTGTTCCTTTTGATGAGGAAATAGCAAGAGCAATTTCCCCGCTAAATATCAAATTATGGGAAAAGGCATTAATAAAGTTGTTATCTGATAATATAATAGTAATAAAGACATTCAACAACAAATCTAAACTCCACAAGCATATTTGATTGCAATATTAGTTGTGTGACCATCCACACAGAATAGTATTACAGTTTCATTCTTAAAGAAATGGATTCTCAGCAATCCAGGCCTCATATTTAATTCACTTATTTATTCAACAGAGTTTGGAGATCACATACCTCGAATATTGTGGATCATATGTCCATGCATAGTTAACATATCCCTTGAAATTTTGTCTACATGCTGAGACAATATCTTGAATAACATGCATTTGCAACCACCAATTTTATTCCCGACTAATAACTACACCTGCAGGCCATATCCATATGTATCATATCAAAAAATAAATCTAAAAACTAGAATACATATTCTCATCCATGATATCCTATTTGTGTTCTGGTAACTACAACTCAAAACCTACATAAATGCCATATGGTAAACAAGTAATATCTGACATAAAAGGAAAAATGGCACTAATACTTCTATCAGGGACATGAGAATTAGATGTTTCATTAAAGCCAAAGAGAAAATTATAAAGTAAGCTTCCTATACTTTTCAAGAAAACCAATACTTTTAAATAAAACCAAACGAGGATAAAAAGGAAAGCCAAATAACAAAAATGGTAAAAACCAAGCATGGAATATGCCATGTACATGTCTCCAAAGTACTTGATGTTGAAGTTTAAGGGTTAGAGGAGTTTTTAATTTAAGTAGTAAACTTTAATGCATGAACATATAAAATCAGATTCAGAACAATGTTGCTCTAATAAAATTTGAACTGTAATAATCCCACATAATTTCCATCTCTTTCAACTTAACGCTCCAGTATTCACTGCGTTAAAGTTGGTCCTTGAGAATCATCAAATGCCATGTACAGTAACAACATGATAAATAATGTACATTAGATATCAACAGTAAATAATCATAACTAATATTTGAATCAACCATATACTCATATTTTTCAGATTTTATCTTGTCACAGAAGGGACAAGTCAATCTAGACAAACAATTTACGTACCCTGAGAGAAATCCATAGAGGGTTAAAGTAGAAGCATACTAACCACATATTGGCCAAGAATTTTTAGTCAACAAGCACATTCATACCCAGTACAGAGATGCTAACAAAGGACACACATTCATGTTGGGTAAGGATGCAGTCACATACTGTAGAGACACCCATAAATTAAAAATCATTGTCATGCTGGGGAAGACCCCACAGTCCACAAAAGAAAACATGCTCATGGTAACACTAGGGAAGGACCCACAGTACACCTGAGAAAACATATCATGTTCATGTTGGATAAGGACACATAGTCTTCTAAGAAGATAGATCATGGTCATGCCGAGGAAGGAACCATAGTCCACTCAAGAAAATAGATCACAGTCATGCTAGTGAAGGACCCATAGTCCACCAAGGAACATATCATGGTCATGCCAATGAAGGACCCACATTCCACCCAAGAAATTAGATCATAGTCATGCTGGAGAAGGACTAATAGTCCACCAAGAAAATAAATTACACTCACAGTGGAGAAGGACCCACATTCCACTTAAGAAGACAAATCACGGTCATGTTGGTGAAGGACACACAATCCACTAAGAAAGTGCCAAGAATGAAATCACATTTATGCTGGTGAAGGACCCATAGTCCACCAAGAAACAAAATCACTATTAAACTATTGAAGAGCCCACTATCCATCCAAGAAACAGACCATGATCATGTTGGGGAAGGACCCACAATCCAACAGAATCATGGTCACACTAGTGTAAAGTGACCACGTGGAAGGTGTAACAAGGAATACCTAGTCACATGGGTGGTGCAACAAGAGATCACATGGAGCAGCAACAAAGATCACGTAGAGGGAGAGAGCTCATTCATGCTGGAGATGCAGATCATGAACTGGATCCATCTCTCATGTTAAATTAAAAATTTAATTTATAATCTAGTTACTCCTTAAGAAAAGGTATCAAAACATTAATAAACATAACATATGGACCAAGTAAGATAAAGGATCAAGAGTCAACCAAGGGGGCCACAACCAAAAAAACCACAAACCCATAAGGTCAAGGTGAACTATATAAGGTGGACATGCAACTCCTTTATAGGACCAACAAGACCAATAATCTTTTCTCTCTCTCAAGGTACACTGTTTTATATTTTTTTTCATCACTATATAATATTCATTAGTTATGTAAACTATAACCAAATAAACAACTTATATAGGGAAGAGAAGTGAAATCCATAAAAAGTAGTTAGCTTGGAAAATGCAACTCCAACTGAAATACATAAATAGGAATCAAAGCAACTGCAAACTATCTCAAACAGACATAAACCATGACAAATGATAACAAAATAGGACTAGAAACAAAACAGTATCATTTTAACTAGACAAGATAAGTTGAAAGCATAATTTTCATCTGTTTCAACTTTAACACTCCCTAAGGTCCCTGTGTTAAAGTTGAAAATCATACAAAGACAATAAATAACATCAATAGTAAATATAATTCAAAGTACAAAGAAAAATAATACGATAACCGACTATGAGAGTTGAAACCTTCTTTATACTCAGCTTAGCACACCTAAATAGTGCATCAAAGATATCAATCCACACAATTCCGATCGCATAGTGTTCATCTCTTTCAAATTTAACACTCCCAAAGGTCCACATTCGGGATTATAAAAGTTGAAAGAGATGAAAATTATGCTTTGAAATTATCTTTTCTCACTCTTGTCTAATTATAGCTGAAAATCATACAAAGACAATAAATATCATTATAAGTAAATATAACTCGTGCCTAGCTCAAAGTACAAAGAAAAAAATAATATAACCCACTAGGAGAGTTGAAACATGGTCAAAACCTTCCTTATTCTCGGCAATATTTTTTTAGATAAGACCTTGTCTATTAAGAGATAAGTCACTACAAGAACAAAGGACACACATGAGAGAGAATAAATTCAGTATCCTAGTCGACAAGCAAGGAATCCCTAATTACCAGAGCAGCAGAGCGAGGGATCCATGTGGTTTAAGCAGGTTTAAGTGGAATGAGATCTCTATTGCACTATATAAGTGTTTGGGTTTGCTTAAAGTGAACTGTAAGGAAACCCCAAATACTAGAGTAAGAGACCTAGAAACAGCAATCCATAAAATACCAAGTAATGATGAAATTTCATAGACAAAACATGCACAAAATAGATCTTTGTTTGTATCCCATGCAAATCCCATGGATTTATTACAACTTAGAACACTCAAACAGTGCAACAAATATATTAAACTACTCAATTATGAAAGCATGGGGGTGTCACTGACAGACCAATACCATATCACGTCCGTTCATATTGGGGGCTTAATAATTATAAAAAAAACATTATATTGGGGCCATATTAAGGGTCTAGGGGTTTTTTTATGGGTTTAAAAAATTATAATATGTTGGGGATTTTATTATAAAAGGGGGTGGAGTAGAAACATGAGAATGTGTGGAGAAGCAACGCAAGCACGGCATGAGTGGGGGAGCGCTAGCATAAGGACCAATCAAGGGTCAACATGATATCAAGAGTAAACCACACGTTGGGGCATCACTGATAGACCAATACTAAATCACGTCCGTTCATATTGGGGGTTTATTTATTAAAAAAACACAAAACACTATATTGGGGTTTGTCATCCATGTTGGAGCATTGGGGTTCTCATCCTAGACTACGTTGTTGGAGCATCATAGGAGAATACAGTTTTCACGAGCTTTGAGGATCACCATGCAGGATGAAGATGCTAAGTTTTTCAGCCGTGTTGGTGTTTTTATCCATATTGGAAAATTAGGTTTCCAAGATATGACTATGTTGTGGGTCAACATAAGATCAAGAGTCAAAAAGAGGGGTCAAAAAGATGATGGTGTCAAAATCGTGGTCAAACTATTATATTCTCTTTCAGGGTATCACCAACGAACATGTTTTTTGGCCGTTCTAGAGGAGCACGAAGGGATAGGTTTTTCGACCATGTTGGAGGAGCACCAAGGAATAGGGTTTTCAAATCGTGCTGTAGGAGGGAGCATATGGTTTTCAACCGTGTTGGAGTAGTACCAAGGCATAAGGTTTTCGGCTATGTTGGAGGAACACCGCACATGGGTTTAATTATTGTAAAAACATTATATTGGGGATTTTAATTGTGTTGGAGAATCGGGGTTCCTTGCTCAGAATGTACTGTGGGAGAATCACAAGAGAATGGGGTTTTCATTAGCTTTGAGGAGCACCATGTAGGAGGGAGAATCTGAGGTTTTTAGCTGTTTTGGTGTTTTTAGACGTGTTGGAGCATTGGGTTCTAGGATCAGACTTCATTGTGGGTCAACATAAGCTCAACAGTCCACAAAAGGGGTCAAGAAGATGAAGGTGTCAAACTCATGGTGAAACTATTATATTCTCTCTTAAGGTATCACCAAGGTATATAGTTCATAACTTATAAGTGTTCCAAACCATAACAGTACATTTTATCATCACCGTATACGGAAGGTCCATACTACGTCCATACCCACTCCACACAACAATAGGTGCACAATAGTGAGTTTTATAACAAGAGATTTCCACACCCTAGCCATATTTCGAATCAACAACAATCACAATTTCCTAATGAGTTAATATGCACACTACACAAACATGACAAAATTAAAGAACACTTCCACTGGAAAATTCTAAGATATGAAACCATAAACATCAAATGGACTATCAAGATTTAAACTTGAAAATTTCTCTGATTTCTCAACTCTTTTGTCTTCTGTTGAACTATTACCATCAACATTGTTTCCAATAGTATCTGAAAATACATTTTTTCCAATTTTTGTACAGCATGAGACTGAAAAAGAGAGTGAAAAAAGGTACCTTTTCTTTTAGTAATCATACAAAAGTTGGACCGTTCTACGCAGCTTCCATGAGCTAATAAACATAGTCATCTAATAAGCTTTAAAAGCATAAGAAAAATTGAAGCAAAATTGTAAGGCATGCTAAATAGCATGTGAATAATGAGGACATCGAAATTAAATGTGAATTAAGTCTGAGTATCCCACTGCTTGTTCAATATTTTGGAAATGCATCTTCATACCGTAGTCTTTACATGCATCTTCAACATAGAATTTATTGGTAGGTCCAAAAAATTTTAGTTAGGGACATCATCTTTTCCAATAAATATGCATAAAGATTGAGCAAATTATTTGAGACCTAGTAGACCATGGGTGCAAAAATAGAAATAAGTATCCTTACTTCAAACATTCTTTGGATTTGTGCTCAATAAATCCCACATAAACAATATAAATCCATAGTTCACTTGCCCTGCATTATAAATAAATTTCTAGCTACATAAGTTTAATTTATATAAATCAATGCATTATAAAACCAAAAGTGAAGGCCTGTAACCAAGAAATAAACAACACTCATCCCCTGATACCAGCAGCTAAATTGGACCAAACATAGACAAATTATTTTGAGAAGAATTGGAGTCTACAATAGGATATGTAATACAGAAAAATAAAACTATAATGTCAACAAAGAACACAACATATATGAATGGGATGACCCAAAAATTACAATCAAGATACTACAACCAACGATATACATATTTTGATCAGATGTTAAAAATATTTTAAGCTACACAATAAAGCATTTTCATTTTCTAGAATGAAATACCTTCACCTGACAGTGCTAGATGTAGAATTCCTCTTAGAATAATGATTCAATTAAAGGTGTGAGATGGAAAAAAAAGATTCGTAACTAGGGATACATTTCCAAAACCATATAGAACATGTCCTGGCATGGGAATATTAAGTTAATGATGTGTCCATTATCTATCATTCTGAAAAAACTGTTTCAAATGAATTTACTATATTTCATGATATAATTCTATCATGAATTGATGTTGTTAATCAGTTGAGTACCATTTTGGACATTTCTTCCTCCATATTTTCATCAATATATCAGGAATTGTAGGTGCATCCTAGCTTAGGTGAATCTATCCCCAACAATTTTCATTTTCCTCTTTATTTATGTTACTATCAATCTTTGTAGTTGTGGTAGTATCCATTTTGGTTACAAGGACATTGAAGGAGATATCAGAGCAGGTTTTAAATCTATTTGGTAGAAAAATGTCAATTGTATAAGCAATAAATTTATATTGTAAAGTCAAATTAAGACAATCTTTTTCTTGCCGGAAACGAGTCTAAGAAGATCAAATTCATCTATCACTTATTTTTTTAGGAAGTAGATTCATAAGTATTTAAAACAAGGGATGTTGTAAGGGATTTCATGAAGCAACATTCAATTAGGCTAAGAGAATCAAATGACGTTTTTTTCTATTTAGCACAAAATTTCATATCTAATTGCACACACAATATTAGCTTCAGATTCGCATTGAAAAGTGAGACATTTAATTCAAGATCATAAAAAACCTCTTCTCCAAGATTCTATACATTTAAGTGCATGCAAAGGTTTTATCTAGCAAAGGATGAAAGCAACGTAGAAAGAAGAAGACACATAGTTGAGCCGCTCTTTGGTCCTCAAACTTTGGAGACAAAAATTCTCAATGGGAAGGGAATATTGTCACACTAGCCCTAACAACCTTCTAGATTGGACACATTCATAACATCAAATACACAAAATTTTGGAGCCTATTAGACCCTCATTATGATACAGGGTATTGAAATTTTACTAGCACTATCATTACCCTCTCTTGTGGATAGATATTGATAGTGAAGGTTACATAAAAAAAGATCATCTTGGATTCATACTTGACTGATTGTGTGAGCCCATTCGAGCCTCATTAAATTGTCATACCAATTTTAATTCAGCTTTCTCTAATTTGTAGGTTAAGATTGCCATTTCACCAAATATGCCCCTATTTGGATAGTCATAATCCTGAGTAAAGGAGGGTGTAAGCCACAACAGACCTGATACATTTGTTGTCTTTCCTTTTATAACTCGTAAATAGAATTTTAAATATTATTTGGAGGTAAACAAGTCATCCCAGTTTAGGATTGTAACAGTGCTATCAGATCTTCCTTCTGGACTCTCAACTTTCTTAAAGATTTGTAACTCTATTGTAGCCTTGAAACAAGATCAGTTCTTATAGTCTAACTTGGATAGTGATATAGTAGTGCATTGTAACAGTATTTGGTACATAAGCTTGTGTACATTACATTGCTTTTCGGATTTCCAATTTTTTGCAAAATTATGTTCTTTTCTAATTTATAGGCTGATATGAAACTTTTCCTTGATTATGGCCACCATATCTGAGCTTGTCTTAGCTTATTGATATTCTATTCATCATCTATTTTCTATATTGTAAGAAGGAGGCATAGACTTTTTCTCTTACTACTACTCCTACTTTTGAAAGAACATACTACGTTTTAGCTTATAATCAATTCAAATTCCTCCCCTTTTGTAAGTGGACTAATATCTTGGGTTTCATGTTGATATTTTTTTACTGTTTTGTTTTCTATCTTTGAATCTGTGACACTCAATCCATTTTCCATTTTTTTCTACATGTACTAATTTTTTTTAATAGAATTATGAAAAACATATTTCACAAAAAAATAAAGA
Source organism: Pseudotsuga menziesii (assembly GCA_001517045.1). NCBI lineage: Eukaryota > Viridiplantae > Streptophyta > Pinopsida > Pinales > Pinaceae > Pseudotsuga > Pseudotsuga menziesii. The sequence goes on from LPNX010774369.1 coordinate 298,498, forward strand.
AACATATGATCCACATCATCCAAGTTCTTGATCCATGCTAACTTAACATCAAATGAAATCCAAAACATATTTGATATAGATGTAGATTGAAATTAGCAAAGCACACAACCCTAATCAATTTGATAGGAACCCAAACCAAGAAAAATCCACACAAACCCATTTAATACCAATGCAAGCACACAACCCTAACCAATTTTAATCAAATTAAAATATAGAGCATAGACCCATAGAAAATTCATATAATTATGGAAGTATTGCAACATGCTTTCTAAGACTGCCAAATATCCAACACTTATTAAGAGGTGGAAAACCATGTCATGGTTATGGCATGTGACCTTCCGTGTGAACAATAAGATGTAACTTGGAAAGCAATAACAAACACTTTCATTGAGAGGCCTGCAAAAGTTTTGAAATTACCTTTTCTATAACTCTTGCTAGAATGAGAGCATGTATGCTTTAATTCTCTTATAAGGAAAGTGCAGCATGAACTTCCTACAAAAACAATAAAAAGAGATAATTAATTACCTTCCTTGTAGATTTTTTGGCAAAATGAAACATTCCATCAAGTGAATACTTGTTAAAACAGACCCGATTAGTTGTTGGAAGTTGAGGCAAAGTAAAGTGGCCTCAAGGACGGTCCATTTTGTAGGCCTGATGATCATCAATCCTGGCTGATATTTAATACTGCTGATATTTACTACATATGTTATTATTGTTGTTATTTATATGTACATATGTTATTTACTACTGTTGATATTCCATTTAAGAAAACATTTAGAAAACACATTTCAAGAAACACACATTAAGTAATATTCCATTTAAGCATTGAAGTAGCAGAAGAAAGTATATGAAAACTCTAACATGGGCATGGGCACCAAAATTTGACAAAAAAAACTTGTTTCATCCTTTTAAAAGTAATATTAAACATAATTTTTGAACTAGCCAATAGTTCAATAACCTTCAAGAACCATGCTTCAAGAATGCATAAAGAAATATTTGACCATCCATAACTTCACAGTGAGTTATCCCAACCGTTTGACATCTGAAACATTCACCGCACATGAAGATTAGAGAAATTAAAATGAGTATGAAATTGATACAAACGAATCAATGATAATAGAAAAAATAATACTTTATAAATAAGCTATAAGATAGCAGTACAAAAGATAAGATAAATTAGAATGGTTTGAAAACTTCACCCTGTTTAAAATTTTAATGAAATCCTCAAAAATTCGATGGTCGCTTTGTTCTAACTTGTATGTGTCATTCTTGATATTGTATGATAAGTTTGTCGTTTCTATAATAGATTCAAGTTGTATGAATAGATGATATTTTGAATCATACTTATACATGTGTTTCCCCTTTATTCTATTGTACCAACAACATTGAAGCTCAACACCTTCAGGCCTATCCAAAAGATCAATGTCATTATTGTAATGAAACACCCTATTACCATAATTCTTTCTTATTCTTTGAACTCTTAAAATGTACCAAGTCCCACAAGAAACACCATGCTTTGTACTTTGAGATACACCTTTTCTTTTAGTACATTTAGCTATAGCTATAGATTCTCTCTCAAACACCACCACACAATCTGATCCAATTCCAAAGCCAATTGCAACACCCTTTTTGTGGGCCCTCTCATCTTGCCTGAAGTATATTCCATTCCCCACTTTATTCAATATATATTTTGATAATGTTGGATTTCCATTAAATTGAGTAACCAAATAAGATTTGTACAAGTCCTTTCCATCGAGCTCCACCACTAGTTTGGTAGTTATGTTTACATTTTCATCAATGGAATCTAAAATTTAATCCAACTCATGCCTCCACTCACTTTCCATATTTTGCAATTCACTGTCATTGAGTACCATAAAAGATAAATATTGGAATATGGATGTGGAATGACTCAGTGGATAATTATCAACTACTTCATCCACATCTTTGAATGCTAGAACACTGTGATCCTCTATCCATGGTTTAAACCACTAGGAATATTCTGTGTGTCTTTTTGGATACATGCCAAGACCTTGTAAATTTCCTTTTGCATCCTCCAATCATATCTTAAGAGATTATAGAATTTTATTATCTGTGGATATTTAATAATATTGTGACAAGACATCACCTTCCTCTACTGTTTTTTGATGCAATTTATTCCAGATACTCATTTGTTTCTTATATGATTTAATGAAACGAAGCCATTGGGGATTCAATTATTATTCACAACTCTATTAATGGTTCCAATAGGATGAATTAAGTCAGGGAAATAATATTCCCTCTCTACTCCAACCAGGCCACCAAATTTTCTAAAGAAGTTTTCAAATAAATCTGACCCAGTCATGTGCAATGCACATGGCAAGTTAGAGTATTGATCACAAAATAATCTCATCAACAGAACCACAAAGTGGCAAGAAATTTTCTCATATTGATATGCCTCTCTGCTAATGAAATTAATGTTTCCATTAGTATTTTCTAGTTCTCTAACTGAACATATCCATAACATGAAGAAATGATGGACTCTTGAATAATTTCGCATTCTTTCCCAAAGAGTTAAACTAGGAGACACAAACATATCAATATAGTCAGCAATGATTGCTAGATAGGTCTCTGTACATGATGTCCTATCTGTCCTACCACCTATACTTCTCATTTCCTTCAAGCACCTCTAGACATTCCTTGAAGCAATGCGTTGTGCTGAACCCCAATTTTGGCAATCAATCCTCTCTATATCCTCAATTTTAAGATTGTGGTCATCCACTTTAAAATTGTTATTTATCATTCTTACATGGTTAAAACTAATAAACTATTCTCCAACAATGAAATCTCATCGACCGCTAAACAAATGATTCACTTGATTTTTTCCATTGTGGATGTAATCCTGGTCATGAAGTCCCATTACTTTAAAGGCATCATACAACCGAGTTAGCCTCAACCCTTCCTAGGGAATTCAATTTCTCATGGTTGTCGTTGAGTAATAATCCTTCAACATAAGGATTCTTCTCCTACTATCCCCATCTGAGGAATGACCAATAATATGTCCAAAAAAATGTTCCTCATGTTTCTTCCATAGGTCTTCTAATTTTTTGGATTGTAGATGGACAAAATCTACATCAAACTTGTTGCATGTTGGATGAACAACCACAACCAAATGATGAATCTTCTCATGTAAATGGTTTGCAATAATAACACGTGCATAATGGCCAATCACACAATTCTTGAAGGAATCTGTAATAATCTCATAGCCTACATCTCCCTCACCAACTGTCACCAAGAAATGTGATTGGCACTTATCTTCTTCTTTCTTTCCACAAAAAAGATTTACTAACTTTCCTTAAATTTGTATATATCAAAGGGCCATCTAGATTCAATCTAATAAAGCTATCTAATCTAGGAAATCCCCATAACTTAGTCATCTCATAAATGGATTGAGTGGATGCACTATACCTTCTCCGCGAATTTGAACGACTTAGGTTGTGATATATATCTTGAACAAATTCCCAAACTGCATCCTTACCTTGTAATTTTCCTTGCTTATGAGCCTCACACACATCGTTGCAAAACATGAAAACATCCTTCCTTCTTGCAGATTTGAACAACTTTTCCCTTAGAGACCTTGTTCTAATAAGACATTGTAGTAACCTTTGTCTTCTCCCACTAAAGAGATCACATTGTTAACCTATGTGTAGTATTTGTGTCTCTTACAACAATTTTGAGACTCAAGCAAACTCAAGCACAAGTCCCGACAAAAATGGAATATAGTTTCTTTGCTCTCAATTCTCTCTTATGCCTTCAATGTACCAAAGAGTTCCTTATATAGCTTTTCAAAGGGGTAATGAATGGTTGAATCCGAGCGATCTCAAGGAATATGGAAGGGCAGGAGTCAAGTGAGTCGGATCCATGTCAAGGAAAACTCCAAAAGGATTTGGATTATGCACACATCCTGATGTACATGGTTTTAGGGGTCAAACCCACATATATACGTGATTAGGGGTTTAAAAGTCGCGTATATAGATTTTCACATGTTTTTAGGGATGGTCAAGGAAACATCAAAGGAAAAAAAATGGTCCAAGGGGTCTAAGGAGTCTGCAGAGGGACAGGGGAAAGGCCATACAAGAGTGATTCACCCGGAGTGGTAAAATCAGCTATAATAGATGCCCCCTAATGTGTGAGGTTAGAGGGGTCATACGATGGCCGAAATACATTATAAGTCCATCCCAGAAGTGGAATGATGAAGGATCCCAAATGGAAGACCAGCCACCCAATCAACATAGTACAATGATACAACTCTGCACATACTGTAAATACATATAGCAGTCCCGGATACATAAGAGTACAATGGCCATGGATAGGCATGATACAAGATATCACATAAGTGGTCATTGCCATGTACAATATGCATAGATCATAATCTCCATGATGAAGATATGAAAAGGATCATGATCTTCATAATGGCTAGAAATGTCTAACATATACTGGAATCAAGTCATGAGAGCTGAAATCTCATGAACACTGGCACGATCAAGTAGGTAGCATATAAGAGATGCCACCAATCTGGAAGGTCTTCTACACAAACCACTATGAGTACATGTCCTACTATGTGAATAGAGGTGTCGAGGTCGAACATAGTAGTCCATCATCTGATTACCGATCATTAATGTATACCGTTAACAGACGTGAGATCACCGATCGATAATGAAAATGGGAATCAAGGTACTAGAGTGCAAACTAACAAGTGTGAATAGATGTGTTGAGGTCAAACACTTGATAGGATCCATCGATCAGAGGACATTGATGTATTCCCAAATACTGTCGATGGCGAGAGAACTTGACACTGATGACTACAAGTCTCAAGGCACTAAAAAATGACTCTAGATTCCAATCCCAGAATAAATGATCTGAAGTTGATGGGATGAAATCCGCTGGAAGGAGGGCATTAAGGCATCCCTCATCATCCAACACGAGGTACTTAGCAAAGCTTTATAATGTGGAAGGACTCGATCATAAGGTGCATGAACCAGTAACTGTATCGAGAATGGCTAACATGCAAAGTCAAGATAACTGAGGAATGGTCGACTCAGGTTTCAACTTCCTTCCAACAAGAGCATAACGATGTGTGGTGACTAAATAAAGGCAACATAGACTCAATATACAAATTGGGACATCTCTGCGACAAAGGAGGCATCGACAGAGGCTCCATGGGGACTGGAAGCTTACCCAGTCAGTGGAGATAAACTCAGATAAATGAGTACAACTCCTAAATTCAAACTATAAAACCAACCAACGAATGTGATATACAGTGATCTGTTCAAAGGTGACACAACTCGACAGCTGCCAAAAGATAACATCTTTCCTTGTCCGGCTTTTTGGTTTTTTGATTTTTTTTTTGGACTTTTTCAAATATTTAAAAAGCTTGAAAAAGAATAAAACTGCTTTATAGTTACAGATTAGGAGGGGACGAGTGTCATAGGGGAAAACAAGCTAGTTCCGAGTAGTGGAACATACCTATGCTCAATGCAAGGATACATGTGTAGGATAGCGACACTCTGGGGAAAATCCCCTCCCAGTAAAAAGGGAATCAAGTTGCAAATGATATATAAAATGGCTCTGCATGGCTAGACATGAGACAAGCTCAGGCTATATGGCTGAAACTCAATGTTAGGGAAGCTGGCATAAGGCTCAATAAGGAAGGAAAAGCTCATGATAATGCAATTACAACTTGACATAAGGGATTCCTGAGGGGAATAGGCCAGCAAAAGATCAAGAGGAGTATGATGCTCTTGTGAAGTGTCATGGAAATACTATACAACGGACTCCCACACCCTAAGGAACAAAACGTCAGCATGGGCACCAAATGCAAATAAGGCTCTAACTAGGGTACCCATGTAAGGTCAAGCTCTACCACTCATATCATGCCACTTCTAAAATAACAAGAAGGTTCCGTGACATAACAGAGTGGGTTCGTACCTAAGGCTATAATGAAATGGTCATAAGGTCATGCAAAATGCAAATGGCGATGAAACCTAACCTATATGCCATTTTAGACATGATACCTGAAATCAGCACAAACAAGTCAATCCAATGGCTGAAACAACACTTAAAAAGGTCTCCTACACCAACAATTAGGTCAAAAATGGTCCAAACTATAGGAAAGGGGGTAAAAATTTTCAAAAATTTGAAAAATTTCTATAAATAGTAAATATTTCAAAACATTATAAAACATTTGAAATTTTTACCCAATTGAGCTCAGATTTTCAACAGCGAATTCCAGGAGATCTAGCTGGCGGAATCCACTACCATTTCTTCCAGGTACTTACCCATGCTCTTCTCTTCCTTTTTGATGCAATTTTTATCAAAATCCATGGTTATTTGGGATTTCTAGGCCAATCAAAAATAGGCGCTGTGGCCCACATAGAAATCGAGGGTTTTTCTGCGTATAGGGCTGGCTATATGTCGAAAATGCCCCCAAACCCTCATACATACACGGCTATTAGGTAAACAGTCGCATATACGGCCATGCATGAGGTTTTTTAAGTATTCTAATGGGTAAACTTGCAATTTTTTGTGCAGGATGGTGCTAGAATGGAGAGAACGTGAACATGGTGATGTAGAGGAGTTAGTAAGGGCCATTCTAATGGCTCAACAAGCGCTACGTGCATGTGGGATCTATAATTTTTGGTGTCTTTATGGCTTAAGGGCCAAACCAAGACTATTGCAGATGCTGGTGGATTACTGGGATCCAGACTCAGAGTTGTTCCAGATAGATGGGATGTCCCTTGCCATAGAGGTGGAGGACATATACTTTATTACTGGAATTTCCTAACGGGGGGAAGTAGTGAACCTACATTCTCATGGGCCCAGAGGTGGCCTGACTATAGATGAGTACATTACGGTGTACTGCTATTCGGACACGGAGAAGGTGGGGAGTCATATCCCAACCAAATCTATATAGGTGCTGGGCCTAAAGGCCATCCTACTGACACTAGGCAGGATAGCAGGCTTGGCTTCACTCCACCAGGCCTCGCGACCTCTGATGTTCTATGAAGTGGAGTGCATGAGACCCACGGTATATGAATGGAGCACTACACTACTGAGCAACACGAAACACCAGCTCAGTGAGTGTAAGATGGGAAGAGTGAGAAACTTCAATTTCAACAGTATACTGAGCACATTTTTCTTCGAGCGTGTTCTAGGATTGAGTCCTAGAGTTGACGTTCCTCTACACGAAGTTTGAGATCCAACCCCTATCCAGCTGAGTTCTTTCCATGGTGGCGACGATAGATAGTTTCCATCGATGACTACCCCTATGCGGGGATATATTTTCGGGGGGACCCAGACATGCCGCTACCACCAGGATTGGCATACGGTGACATAGGTAACGAATCTTGACCCTCTCTTTAAATTTTTAAGTTATTTAATTTTTATGTGTTTTTTGATTATATGAAATCAAAAGACATGTTTTTGGGTGACAATACATAGTGACATCTACCAAATGCATGCAAATGTGGGACCACAGTGTCCTAAAGGCTTCCCTCATCATAAACGGAGGGGAAGAGGAGACGATATCACGGGTGTGGATGCGGAGCGGATGCTCCAGAGAATTCATACCAACTTTGTGAGGCTGACACACATAGTTCCCATGGCACAAGTCGAGGACTTTCCTGAGGCTATGCAGCGCCAGGTGTTGGGTGTACCATGAGAATGGGTGCAATTATTCTGATGGCTAGCTAGAGCCGTAGTGACCTTCCATGATCACAAGCCCCCTCCTCCTCCACAGGCTTAGATACCTGGGAGATACATTTTGTATTACCGTGTATTATATTTTGGTGGCTTGAGAGCCCCATTTTTGTATTATGACACTATGTATTACCACATTTTGGATATATAGATGATCAGTTTATTTATTTACATGTGTAAAAATTTGTGCTTGTGATGAGTTTACTGTGTATGAAACAAATTCCAATCTAACACGTAGTTAGCATATGAGTCAGCAACTTGATTATTAATTCTTGGAACATGTATGTATGTTATATTGTCAAATTGCCATTCTAATAATCTCACACGTAAGAATCTTCTTAATAACATTGGATCTCTAACATGGTACAAACCATAAAGCTATGACACTACTAACTCTGAATCAAGACGTACCTCAAGAAATAGAATTCCATGTAAAATGGCATCCCATAGAAGCTCAATAACGGTGCTATACTCAGCAACATTGTTTGAAAATGGCCGTAAGCATACGCCTCCTGAAGACAATACCTGACCCATAGTAGTATAAATCACCCAAGCAGCAGAAGCTGAGTGTTGAGTGTGACGGATCGCACCATCCGCAAATCCTATGTAGGTGTAAGATTCCATTGACATCTGCCAAAAGAAATGGAAACTAATCACAAACCCGATCACTATAAGAAAAAAGACCTAACTATGCAAAAATGTACAATAATATACAATAACCATCCTTGCCTGAAAATCATGCATAATACTTCTTGAGATAGAGCCCATTCCTAGGCTTTGCCAAGGTCGTTCCCTCATAATCCACTAACTCATAAGCGCCCTTCTCTAACACACGTTTGACGATGTAAGGACCATGCCACATGGGGTTAAATTTTCTTTCCCCCAAGGGTTCTTTTGGTTGATCCCACAAAAGGACCAAGTCTCCCTCACTAAACCACCTTGGATGGATAGACTTATTGTACTGGACCTTTACGCAATGCTTATTTACTACTAGAGCCACCAAGGCATCTCGACACTGCTCATCAAGTTGCTCAAGGTGGACCAAACGCTCCTCCAATGGGGAAGTTTTTGGTAAGAGCTCTACAGCTAGTTTCAAAGAAGGAATCTCGCATTCAACCAGCAATACTGACTCCACTCCATGTACAAGTTGATATGGAGAAAAACCCATGGCAGTATTAATAGCGGTTCTATACACCCACAAAGCAGGATATAACATAATGTGCCAATTATTCTTTCTTCGTGCGATGGTTCATTGGAGAATGGATTTGAGTGATTTATTCACTGCTTCTACCTGTCCATTTTCTTGAGGGTAGTAAGAGGAGGAATGCTCTTTCTTGTACCCTAACTTTGATGCCAACTCTTCCATCATACAATTCTGAAAGTGTGAGCCATGGTCAGTGACAAGCTCTTTCAGAATCCCAAACCGAGTAATAATCTGGTTGAATATGAAGTGTGCAACTGTCTCACTGTCAAATTTAACTCTAGGCATAGCCACAACCCATTTCGTGAAGTAATCAACAACCACTATGATATGATGATGCCCCCCCAGCTGAAGCTGGGTTGCAATCCATAAAATCAATCCCCCACTTAGTGAAGGGACTGGTGGTGATGATGGGATGTAACGGGGCAGGTTTGAAATGAATATTACGTGCAAGCACCTGGAAAGGGTGGCACCTCTTGACCGCATCTACACAATCTTTAAAGATCGATCGCCAAAAATAACCCGCTCTTAAGATTTTTTGGGCTGTAGAAATCCCAGATAAATGACCACCACATGCCCCTCTGTGGCAATCATTCAGCACTACCTCAGCCTCATCATGAGTTAAACAACGTCGTAAAATGGAATCTACCCCACAGCAGTATAAATTCTTATCCACTATGAGGTAATTCTTAGACACATGACATAATCGTTGTCGTTCATCCCGTGATAGGTGAGTGGGGACCTTCAATGTTTGTAGATATATAATGATATCCCCATACCATGGGTCTAAAGTTGAGATTAAGAATATGTGCTCATCGATAAACGTATCTTCAAAAACCAACTCCTTGGCCTCGCTTGGGAAATCCGATATAAGCTCTGTAAAAATTAACAATTTCTTTGATTTTGCTGAAACAAATTTGAGGTTGAATTCTTGCAGGATGACAATCCATTTATTATATTTTCCCCCAATCATCCTTTGAGTGAGGATGAATTGAAATGGATTGACTTGGGCTACAACCAAGGTCTGGCGAAGGAGAATATAATGTCTCAACCATTGAACCGCATGTACGGTAGCTAAGGCAAGCTTCTCAACATGAGAATAATGAATCTCTACGTCAATAAGATTCTAGCTTAGATAGTATATGACATGCTCTTGGAGCTCCTCATCCTCTTGAACCAACACCATCCCAATTGTCTCCATGGATGCGGCCACATAAAGTAGAAAATCATGGGTATATTCTGGGGGACCAATCATCAGGGTCGATGCTAGGGCTTGTTTGAGCGCATCAAAGGACTCCTGGGCTCGCTCATCTCAACAAAAGGTGGTGTCCTTCTTCAAAAGACGCATGAAGCCTCTAGTCAAATTGGCAAAATTGACAACGAATCTTCATAAGAATTTTTCCATGCCTTGCAAACATTGAAGATGACAAATATTTTTTGGGGGAGACAACTGAAGTATTGCCTCAACCTTTAAAGGGTCAAATCTTATACCCTCTTTAGAAATGATGAATCCTAATAAGCGACCTGAATTCACACAAAAGATGCACTTGTGAGGATTTAACCTGACCAAATAATGGAAGAACCTTTCGAATACCAATCTCAAATGATAGGAATGGCGCATTCTCATACAAGAATGAGCAGCAAGGTCATCCAAAAATACTTCGATAATCAATTTGAGATCGTGGAAAATCAAGGTCATGGCCTGCTGAAAAGTAGCTCTGACGTTCTTAAGGCCAAAATGCATTTTTCGATATGCAAAAGTTCCCCAAGGACAAATAATGTGGTCTTATGTTGGTCCTCAGGCTTAATTTGTATTTGATTATATCCAGAAAATCTGTCCATAAAGGAAAAAACCTCGCTACCTGCACACTCATCCAAAATCTGATCAATAAATGGTGTGGGGAAATTGTCTTTAGGAAAGGCATGATTCAAATCACAAAAATCAGTACATATGCGGATTGCTCCCTGCTTCTTGTCAACCGGAATGGGGTTTGAAACCCCCTCCATCAAGGGAACAGGATAGATAAAACTGGCTTTCAACAGTTTCTCTATCTCTACCTTAATCACGGGTGCTTTCCTAGGATTCATTGCATGCAAACATTGTCGAACAGGCTTAGTGTTGGGATAAGTCTTAATGTTGTGTTCAACAATGCGAGGGTCGATACCTAGCATTTCATCGTAAGACCAAGCAAATATATCATGAAATTCTTTAAACAGCTTGGTGTATTCTACAATCTCAGCATGGGAACATTCTGCCCCAGTATAGACAATCTCAATCCTGCCAGGATCGTGAGAGATATTGATAGGAATCGCTGGAGATATATTTTCTATGTTTCCATCAACTATCATACCAGGAGAGCTTAATGGAACCATGGGAATACCAATCCTCTCTCTAAGAACCTCCCTAAAGTCCTCATGCTCCAAGCGATCAAGCTTGGGAAGAAAACAAGATCTATGATGGAGCTCTTCCCATGGTGGCTCAACTCCCGACATGGCCTCAATAATCGCTTCGTCTGAAGGAAAAACACTATCAAGGAAGTCGTGTGCGTGAGAAGACTGTACTTCCCATGCAGGCAGCACATAAGGGTCCTCCTCCTCCATCCACGAAGAGGAAGGACTGGGCTCTGCAACACACTTGAGATTAGCTTGATAAGCTACCATAGTTGCAAGCAACGACACGTCCGTCACGATGGGCTCACTCGAAGTATTCGGTGTAGGAATAATCCAAGGATCTTCCATATGAATCATGCAAAAAGACACCGATATTATAGATGTCGAAGCCTCACCTGAACTAGACCCTATCATAAGGATAGGTGTAGGGAAACTAAAGCTTCCCATGAGGGATGGATACATGCCCATGCCCACACTCCCAGTTGCCGGCTAAGAGTGCTCTACAATCGGGATCGAAGCTCTCGAAGATGCGGTAACCGACGGATTCTTGAATGAAGTTTGATCAATCGTAACTATATTCCTATTAAATGGAAAGAATACAACGCAAAATAGGGAAGAAGCTATGGCTTGCATACTGTACATCCAATTCCTACCCAGCAAGAGATTGTAGTCAAGGGGCACATCAACCACCTCGACCTCTATCACAATGGTCTTCCGTCCCAAATGGACTTTAAGGGAAGGGAGAATCTTGTGTGGCCTAAATGATCACCCATTGAACACAGTTAACATGGTCTTTGACTTAGACAATTCAGGGGAACCTAAACCCTTCCAACACAATAAAGACATCACAGAAGCAGCAGCACCTTCATCAATCACAGTGCGCTTGACGGTCATGTTAAGACATTCTATGTGAATCAAAAGAGACACATAGTAAGGAAAGCGAGGCTAAAGTCCTGTGATTTCAAATTTAATCAGGGAGGAAGGATTATCATCATTCACACCAAGGGCAGAAAGCAAATCCTTCCTTTGCGAAGGACAACTCTGAAGCACTTCTAGTGCAGACATCGCACAAGGAGTGTGGCCCAAATCCTCGAAAACTGAATAGTTCTAGGCGGCTCGAGCATTAGGATTGTGCCCTGAATGCTTAAGGACTCCCTTAGGAATGCAAGGTGTAGCTTCAGGTTTATCCCCAGGTTTTTCAATACGTAAAGGAGTCCCTAGTGGATCAGGTTCCTTTCCTGGGTTTGGTTGTGACGAACCATAGTCTTTCGCACGGGTCACAACTTTCACAGCACAAACCATGTTAATGCAATCATGACCACTACCCTCCGACGGATCTTGATCACCACCAGACTGATCATGGGTCCTCTAGTTCATATTTTAATTGTGAGGTAAAGGGTTAGTCAACACAGCTGGGCCCTGTGACAATAATCTCGAGGCTTCATCGATACGAAGGCACAAGTAAGTGAGGTGATCGTCCTTACACAACTTGCAAGGGAATTTATCCTTACTTTTAGCTTGCTTGTCCCCCCCAGCATCATGGGTGTTCATGCCATTATTAGCATTCTCGTTCCTATTCACACCCTTATGACTATTCTTACCCTTCTTTTTATTCTGTCCAGGATATTGGTTACCCTTCTAGTCCGACGATTGCACTGAAAGCACACTCGCCGTTTCGGTGGGTTGAGATGAAGCCATAGCTTGTCTTGAAGCAGATTGGTTGATTGACAATTGACTAACTTATTTTGCAACCAAATCCATAGGTTTATCACTCACACAACCCACAATGCCATCAGCATGTGGTCCAGGTTTAACTTTGGGGTCAAAACTAGAACGCAGGGCATTGGGAATGATCTCATATAACAAACCAAACTAAGCATAAATCAGATCCAGTTCATGCACCCTAAAAATGGCTTGTTCCTCATTTTGCACTCCGGATGTAGACACATCCTTCACTATGTATGGAAATAACGACTTAAGGAACCATTCGAGGAGGAATTATGGTGGTATAAAGGCTTTAATAAACCTCTTCCGTCTACGCCACTCTTGGATATGATCTGAGATATGTGTGGCTTTATCCCGCCGAAATATCGATAAGAGTTTAGTACCGACATCATAATGCACTGGTAGCTAGAAGTGGTTAAGAAAAGTCATCGCTAGGTCATCAAACAAAGCGAATGCCCCCCTAGGTAGCTCTATATACCATTTCGCAGCAGGCCCTGGTGCATTGAAATAGTCTCAAATGGATTGAGTCCTAATGTAAGGAATTCAAAGATCACCATAGGTGAAAGTTAGTAACATGTTCGCTCAGATCCTCTCCCAGTTTGCCCTCGAATTTGGGTATGTCCAAGGGAATCTTAGTAGGGACAGCTGGCCAAGCTGGGTCATGAGCTACAGGATCATTCATCAATCTCGACAATTCAGGAAGATTCAGCGTTGCGAGGAAAGGGAGCCTAGGATGTTGAGGTCGATGGACCACTCCCTGATAGTTCTGATTCACATAGGTCTGATTACCACCATGGCCTTGGCCATAGTGCCCTCCTCCCATTTGACCCGTATAGGGTGCCATGGAAGCACCATAGTGTGGTGTACCTTAACTATTCGGAGCTACAAAGCCGTAATTTGGAGAGTAAGGAGGTTGTTGATACCCGCACCCATGAGGTGAAGAACCCTGTCCATACTGCATCCCATAATAAGGTCCACAACTCACCCCATGCGATGTCCCATGAGACACTCCGTAGGTAGGAATATACGCTCCGAAAGTAGGAATATACATATCGGAAGTAGGGATATATGCTTTGGAAGTAGTAACATGACCTCTAGAAGTATGAACATAACCTCCCAAAGCAACGGACAGTATGTAAACTTGAGAAACAACTGGTCTAGTAACCAGAGTATGGACATGACTCGTAGCAACGTTCTGGCTCGAAGGACCATGTGAATGAGGTGGAGGGTGAACATTCGAAGAACTAGGACAGACGATGAAGGGACCTGAGTAATTATGTACATGTATTCCCTATAGTCACTCGTCTCAGATTTGGTATCCTAATAGGATCACTAAACCTAGACCTAGGAGGAATATATGATGTAGCTTCCACCGCCAGGATGGAAGGTGCAATGTGACTTTGTGCTCCCAAACCTCTCTGCATGGTAAGGAATGAGAGTGCCCCCAGGCATAGTGCTAGGCTCAAACTCAAGTTCGACATGAAATGCAAAATCATGGGTAGGAAAACCAAACATACCATAACTACCATAACTAGTGCTCGCGGGTTCGAAATGAGTCTCATCATCTTCCGGCATTCCATACCGGTGATGCGTCAATGGGGAATCCACCCTAGAGTAAGTAGGTCTATCATGAAAAGTACCTATCTCAGAAATCACAGGACCTAACTCAGTCAAGTCGGGTGAAGGATCATAGTTAGGAGTAAACTCCCCATCTTCCACAGGAATGGGAGAAGGTGGTTCAGGAATACCTTCAACATGGTCTCCCATGGTGTGTGAATCAATGGGTGAAGTAGTCCACCTGGACTGTCTATTTCTCTCTCCCAAAGGAGGAGGAGATGTAGAAGGCGGAAGTCCTGCTAAACGACAATAATGGCAAGGAGCCACACTCGAATCCACAATGACTCAAAAAATATAAAAGACTCTCTATCTACGCAAACCCTAGGCAAGCTAATGTGCACAGAGCAATCACCAATAAAATCTAAAGCCAAACACAAGCAATCAAGGGTAGGATAAGTGAGCTCCTGAATGAAGCAGGTATGCCTCTCCTAGGAGAGCCTTGAGACTCCCATACACAACAAGTGGAGGTATGTAACCAATTATTGTGGCCCTCAGCTTGAATGCATAAAGCGACTTTGATGTTTGACCCCAACCTAGCCGGGACACCCGGAGAATAACCCCTGCAAAGTACCCCATCGATATCCTAGGTAAGGCCACTAAGGTCACCTCAATATAATCAATGCTCAAGCCGACAGTTGCAGGCGGGATTGACCGTATGGGCAGGGTAGCAAAGCCCGAAACTCTTGAAAGAGCCCCCAGATATGAATACAATCCTGTAAATTTCTCCGATGCTACTCAGTTATTACTAGGGGTCATCCCAATCAATAATCGCTCACACTGCCTCGTGCTTAACTCCCTTTTGAGAGGAGGATCCTGAGAAACACTGGCTATACCAAGTAATTTCACACACTCACCTAGACAGACACATACATGTTGTTGTTTAGTGGTCTTGGAGAATTGACTCATAATGAACTATTCCAAGACCCTAAAACCTAATCTTGTTGGTGAACCCTATCAAATAAAATACTCTAGTTCATTTTAATTAAGCATTGATTTTAATTGGCTTTATTACTAAAAAGAGGGATATGGTCTTGCAACTAATGGAGTTATGACACAACATGAAGTAAAATGCACACGTAAAAATTAATGAAAATGCATTGTGTCCATGAAAAACAGGGTATGCTACTACGTGAAATGCATAATTCTCTTCAAATGATAAATGCAAACTTTCCTATATGAAATCCTGACTAATACTCCAAAGCAAATCTAGTGCAAGTACTATGCAAAATGCAATATGCAATGCATGATGATAAGCAAATATTTTTGGATTTTTTGAAACAAAAATGAGATATAAAATCAAAAGAATGATTCTACAACCCTCATACTCTGCAAGCACACTCAAGCAGCACTAAGGTAAAAGAAATCTAATGCACTAATCCCAAAACAAAAAATCGAAAATGCAATGATAAGAACATTCTTAAAAAAAGAAATTTTACCCTAAAAAAATGTCTCTGGTCAGAAATAGGGATGTATACAAACTCTAGCAGTATCAAAGGAGACTCAACAATCATCAAAATTCACCCAAAAACCATCCAACTTCCTCTAGAAGCAAAAACTAAGGGCATACGTGACTGTTCATAGTAAACCCGTGTGTGTACGTGAAAATAGAAGATAAACCCACGTATATATACAAATGTGAGTTCAAAACTCGCGTGCAGGAAGAAAGGTGCATAAAAATAAAGGAAAACAGACAAGCTAAGACAAATTTCACACCAATCAGACATTACCAGGAAAACATGCCCCCAGACGCAACACAAAAACAAGAGAAAAAGAGCAATTCAAAGTCATTGAATGCTAATAGAAAACCCCCAAAGGAAAACTACTAGGAACTCCCTAGCGGAGTCGCCAATTCTGTTACGGAGAGAAATTCCTATGGCTTGGGGTACCACAACAGACAGCTTGACTCTAGAAATCAATCCTTTCCAATATGCAATAGAAATTAAATATCTAACACTAAAGGATCAGACCTTGTACCTTATTCCGGACGGTTGAAGTAGATCCCCGTTGAGCTTTCCAACTTCAGATTGAATTGATTAATCACGTCCTCAACAACAAGTAAACAAGACAAGCATACTATATATCTTGGTGTTAGATCTATTATAGCATATATAATCAACAATGTATAAACATTTGAAATCATCCCATGGATAAAATATTCATTCAAACATACATTATTGGACAGGAAAAGATATTTCTATTAATATAAAATCAGAGATTACAATGGATACAACCTCTGTCAGCATGTCTGTGAATCGGAGAAACTGAATCCCCCACTTGGGCCTCCACCACCTCAATCCTCCATCTCTCAATAGAAAGCTCACAAGCAATAGGCAAGCTTGGGAGGAACACAAAAGTGCTCCAAGGGACAAAGGGATGCAGACTCAAGCACAAGTTTCAGCAACAATGGACTATAGCTTCTTTGCTCTCAATTCTCTCTTATGCCTTCAATGTACCAAAGAGTTCCTTATATAGCTTTTCAAAGGGGTAATGAAAGGTCGAATCCGAGTGATCTCAAGGCATATGGAAGGCCAGGAGTCAAGTGAGTCAGATCCATGTCAAGGAAAACTCCAAAAGGATTTGGATTATGCACACATCCTAATGTATGTGGTTTTAGGGGTCAAACCCGCGTATATACACAATTAGGGGTTTAAAAGTCGCGTATATGGATTTTCACATGTTTTTAGGGATGGTGAAGGAAACATAAAAGGACAAAAAATGGTCCAAGGGGTCTAAGGAGTTTGCAGAGGGACAGGGAAATGCCATACAAGTGTGATTCACCTGGAGTGGTAAAATCAATAACACCAATACTCCCAACATAATAATATCGGGGGACAAAATTTTCCTAGAATAGGATGAAAAAATAGATTGGTTAATGATATACTAACTGCTACTAACAAGTAATAAAAAATAAAGTAATGTGCATATTAAATTCAAATTGAATTAAAACTTAGGTAATTAACACACCTAAATTAGAAGCATTTTAACTTGTAGAAGCCCCATGTAATGGTGATGGTAGTGATGGGATCAATAACTTTGTCAAACTTTGTTGGGACTTTTCATTGGTAGGCTTCTTTAGTCTCCCGACTATTCCACTCCTCAGCACAACTGCATCATGTGAAGCCTAAATCATAGTATTAATAGTGTTATTATTTGATTTAATATGTTCATTTAAATAACTGACAATATTACCACTTGACGACACCAAAGAGAACCATATATTACATCGTGTACATTCCAGTCTTACTTTTTTCTTGTCCTCATAGTTTTCAAGAGTTTCTTCCACCACCTTGAACCAATTAGTCTCTTGTGTTTGTTTGAAATAATGCATAAGTTTGATTTCTTGATCAATCTAAAGTTGATCTCTAGCCATTGTTGTCATTTATTCTGTGTTACACGAAGGAATTTCATTAATTCCCAACATTGAAATGTGATGATGATGGGACCCTGTTTTCATATTTTTTTGTTTTAAGTTACGAACTATTCGCTCTACCAAGGATACTTCCCCTATTCCATAATGAATGCCACAAATTTCACAATAGGTCTTTATATTAGGTTTTCCATTTTCTGAATATACCTTAAGTGGTAGCTTCTTATTGACAAAGTCCTCCATTAAACTATTGAATTTATGTTCCCAAGATGCCAATACGTTAGGATCAACCAATAGAAATTTTTCCACTGACTCAGACACATGATCAAATCTTGGTTGTTTATCTATAGGTTCCTCCACATTCCCTTCAATTTTTTCAAGGATTGGCATTCCTTCCATTACATGTGATTGCAATGTTTCAACAACCAACGTGCCTAGTTTCCGCTTAATGCCAACATTTGTTGTTGTAGGTTTCTTTGTTTGATCTTGATTTGTATTTAAAGGAATTCCAATGGGGCCAATAAAATCAAAAGGATATTCAATGATTTCATAGTCCACAATTTCACAATAGATATCAACATATGTACAACCTTTTAAACACTAGACTATGCCAAGGGAAGAATTCTCTTCACCGTTATAAATTGTGAAGTCCACAACATCACTTGGATCCATCTGCATTTCCATCCATGTGTAGTATTTAGTTGTTTAATAAAAACCTAAAATTATAACAATTTTTCACAAGTTTGGATATAATACGGCTACAAAATGAGGTGATTGCATCCATAAATAAATGAAAAAAATATTTATTCAAATTTACACATCCATATTAGTTCATTAATAAAACAAAGAGCTAGGAAGCAATGTATGAACTTTCAATTCAAATCTCTTAAAAGGATGAAGAAATCTTACTATCAGGATGAAACACCTTGAAACAAAATGTATTGTCAATGGGTTTTTCAAATATACCTCCTAAAATTAATGAGTTAGCTTCAACATACCTGCAGAAGATCAAAAGATGATCAAAACAAGAGATGAAAAAACATAGAAACTCTGTTAATAGCATAAAATATTTCCCTAGAGACAAATCAATTAATGGCATAAAATATTTCATTTTTTCCTTGCAATTTAAAAGGATAATATAGATATGTGAGCAGTTGTCGTGGAGGTTTCTATAAAGTATAACGACGTGATGCTTTGGTACCACCTTATTGGGTATCCCATCACACATATATTAAAGATGTTGATGATAATCTCACCAAGATGAACTTGAGCTATATGGGATTTAAATGAACATGATGCTACCAACACCAATCCTACTATCATAACTACATTTTAACGCCTTGTTCCATGACTTGAGCATGGATTTTTTTATCATCCATGCTATTTATCTAACTTCATGTGCAAGTGGTTGTAGTTGTGTCAAGCACTAGGGAAATTTATCCAATACTTTGTTGAAGCAATCAATAAGTTCCAACTCCAAATTCATATAAGAGATTTGGAACAAGTACTTGTTGTTAAGTTAAACTCTAGTTTGTTCACTATTTCTCATACTGAAATGTTTATGTTTGAGAGTACCAACCTAAACCAAGCCTTTCTTTGTGCCCTAGTCATCAAACAAAAATTGACTGGAAACCTAGATTTACACCATACCATAACCCTAACCCTAATACTAGATCTATCCCTAACATTTTTAACTACACAAAACCTCATCATTTCTCATCATGAAACTCCCCTAACCCCAACCCTCACCTTAATTTTTCCCATCTTGGTGGTCGGTTCCCCATGGGCAGTCTCTAGATAGTCTACTACCTGAATTAGTGGGCCCAAAAGTTGGTGGCGCCAATAAATCATTTCGACCCAACCAATGGGATCCTCCAAATGCCACAAGGCAGGAATCCAAGACGATGGTAAAGTTGATTGGATACAGATTTTGTGCCCAGTTGGGGTCATTAACCCCTTCGCTTATTCAATCAGCGAAATGTTCCACAACCATCCGATTTGAATCGACGGTGGATGCCAAATTTTTTGAGGCAGATTGGAATGGAATTTCACACACAAGGATCCCTCTTTCCTTCACTCTAGCTCACCCAATGCTCTTCTCCTTGGTCATCGATCTCCCTTTCCTTTGTGACTATCAACTTCTAATTTCTCTAGCGAGTTCCTTCGTTATCCTTTGTGCACTTTTACACCGTGAGATCACTCTTGGTCACAGATATAGATATATATTATATCTTAGTCATGTATCCCCCTGCATACAAGATTAAATACAAACATTGTGTGTTATACGTGATTGACAAGAGAATCGGTCAATCCATCTTACGTTGTTTAGTCAGACACATTCATACATACTTCTACTGCATGCTAAACTCAAATATTCAAACACCAATACCGTTCTTCAACTCACGAAATCACAACAACGTCATTCAAAGATAGTTTGAACATTCAACATACGACTACTTCTTTATTAATCAATAAAACAAACACATAAGCAATGCTTTGGCTCTCAATTTCTCAAAAATATTTACAATGGGAACAAACTCCCAGTAACGAGACTCTCAGAATTGAGAACCCCCACCTTAACCTACTCTCCCAAAATTGATAACCCCTAACTTGATTCCTATCATCATATTTAACCTATCTGCTCCACTACCCCATAGAGTGGTCTTGGAAACAGAAAAAAAAAAAAAAAAAAAAAAAAAAAAAGAATCCTAATCATGATGGAAGTGTCACAATCCTAACAGAATACATGCAGCCTGATCTCCTTGCAAGGAGTCATCATTGGCACATTCCCTACTACTAACAACTTAAGGCTAACAAACTCATGACTCAGGAATGTTGGCTCCATCGATGCTCCTGCATCAGAATCCCAAGGTTAAAATTTTTGAACCCCTATTCAGTAGATCATCTACTAAATAACCTGTTGTCTTCAATTCTTTTGCATCCATCCAAGTAGATTCCTCTACAGGATGTCGCTTCCATTTTTCCAATTACTCCAATAAGCCCTCTTTCAAGTATGCTTTGCCACTCTAGTGTCCAAGATTGACTCAGCTTCTAATGGCTAGGCCATAGGTACCTTCTTCATCCACTAAAGCTCTTCAGTAGGGTATTCATCCTCTGCAAGCTATCCTTTATCTCCTGCTACATAAGCATACAGTTCTGCAACATTGAAAATGGGTGATATACCAACCCCTATTGGAATTTTTAGTTCATAGGAATTTTCTAAAAAATTTCTAAGTATCCTACAGAGTCCAATCTTTTTCATATTTAGCTTATTATACTATCCCTTTGGAAATATCTCTTTCCTCAGATGTGCTAAGACAAAATATCCTACTTCATAGTTTTTCTCCCTACTCTTGGAATCTGCTCTTGCCTTGTAACTAGTGTTATTCTTTCATAACCTTGCTTTGACTTGCTCCTGTAGCTCACTGATTCTTACTGCAAACTCTTCTCCATCAACACTCCTCTTCTTAAATTTCCATAAATCACAAAGCTCACACACTCCTCTAGGATTCATTCCATATAGAATTTGAAATGGACTCGTCCCTATAATCCTGTTTGGTGAATCATTATATGAAAACTTAGCTTGAGATAACACCTTATCCCACTGCTTTGGTTTTTCCCCAATCAGAATTCTCAACATGTTCCACAGACTCCTATTAACTACCTCAATCTGGCCATCAGACTATGGATGATAAGCTAAACTGGAGTTCAACTTAGTACCCAACTTTTTCCACAATGTCCGCCAGAAATGACCTGTGAATTTCACATCTCTATCTGATATAATGCTCATGGATAAACCATGTAGCTTCACAAATTCATTAAAAAACATGTTATCAATGTGTGTTGCATCAATAGTCTTGTAGCATGGAATGAAATGTTCCATCTTAGTAAATTTTTCAACAATCAAAAATATATAATCATGTCCCTTCTGAGTTTTTGGCGAACCCATAATGAAATCCATACTCATAGAATCCGAAGG
Organism: Pseudotsuga menziesii; assembly: GCA_001517045.1. Taxonomy (NCBI): domain Eukaryota; kingdom Viridiplantae; phylum Streptophyta; class Pinopsida; order Pinales; family Pinaceae; genus Pseudotsuga; species Pseudotsuga menziesii. Next base: position 320,512 of record LPNX010774369.1, read on the forward strand.
CCTAGTTAAAATAGGCAAAGGTGTGTATAAGCCTGTATTCTAGCTTCTTCCCTTAGCATGCTGACATGCTCTGCACCTACTCGCAAAATTCTCGACTTCAGACCTCATATTTGGAAAAAAATAGAAATGGATCACCTTCCAAAGGATTTATCACTTCCAAAGTGACCTTCCATACCTCCATTGTGTTTCTTCTGTATCATATTTTCTCTCATGGAACAATTAGGTATACACAGTTTATTGTTCTTGAAAATAAAACCATCTTGCAACATGTACTCCATCCATGGCTCTCTTTCCATCTCCACAGGATTCCTACAATCCCGGCAAGCCTCCTGAAAATCAACATTAGTATCATACAAATCTCTTAAGTTCTCAAACCCTAAGACTTGGATCTGATTCTCTTGCACAAACAATAGTCTCCTGCTTAAGGCATCAACTACTCGATTCGATTGTCCGTTTATGTGCTTCAACACAAAAGTAAAGCTTTGCAAGAAATCAAGCCGCTTAACATGTTTTAGGTTCAACTTAGGTTGCTGCATAATGTACTGTAATGCATGGCTATCTGAGAACAATAAAAATTCTCTGGGCATCAGATAATGCCTCAAATGCTTCATTTCTTGCACAATAGTGTAAAATTACTTTTCATAATATGAGGATTTCTACTTCAAATCATTCATCTTCTCAATGAAATACGTTAGAGTTTGTACTTCGGATTGAGTACAGCTCCAGTTGTCACTCCATTGGCATCACACTTCACTTGGAAAGGTTGCTTGAAATATGGCAACTTCAGTATTGGATGTTCATTGATATTCATCTTTAAGAACTATTTTTTTTTTTAATATTTTGTTGTCTATTGAAATGGTTGTTTTCCCTTCTTTATTGTCTCAATAATGGGTGAGCATATACCACTGAAATTATTTATAAATTTCCTATAGAAACTTGCCAAACCATGAAAACGTCTTACCTCAAATATGTTCCTGGGTGAAGGCCAATCAATGATTGCATGCACCTTTTCAGGATGCATCTTCAAACCATCTCTTGAGATAACAAAACCTAAGTATGCCAATTATGACTTCATAAATGTACACTTCTTCACATTCACTTGCAGCTTCTCCTGTTGCAGTCTCTCTAAAACGAATCTTAGATGTTTTAGGTGCTATTATGTTATTTTGATGAAAACCAAAATATCATCAAGGTAAACTGTCACAAATTTACCTATGAAATATCTCAATACTTCATTCATCAATATCATGAAAGTGCTTTTTGTGTTGGACAATCCAAATGGCATGACGAACCTCTCATAAAACCCATCATTTCTCTTAAAAGTTATCTTCCACTCATCTACTTCTCTTATCCTGATCTGATGGTATCCACTCTTCAAATCCAGTTTTGAAAAGCATGCTTCCCCACTGAGGAAATCCATCATGTCATCCATCCTTGGTAATGGAAATCTATATTTGATAGTAATCTTGTCAATTTCCCTAGAGTTAGTTCACATCCTCCACTTGTAGTCCTTCTTTGGAGTAAGTATTTTTGGTACCGCGCATGGACTCAGACTCTTATGAACCAATCCTTTGTCCAACAATCCTTGGACCTGCCTCCTAACTTCCTCATTCTCTTGTGATGTAGCCCTATATGCTGCCTTGTTTGATAATATTGCTCCTGGGATAAAATCAATATGATTAATTATATCCCTCTTTGGTGGTAACTCATGGGGAAAATCATCTACCACAATTTGACTAAACTCACTGAGTATATCCTGAATCTCCTTATGTAGGTCTGTAATATTAGTCTTCATCATCACCACTCTAGGTTTCCATACCACAGCATAGTTCATCTCTTCCTTATCAATCTGCTGTAAATATTCTTTTCTTGACAATAGTAAGACTTTAGGTTCCTTATCTCCAACTATACTACCTTCTTGTAAAGGAATAAGCACGTGTCTGATCCCGTTCTCTTCAAAGGTATGACAGTTCCTTCTACCATCATGTACCCCACTCTTATCAAATTTCCATTGTCTCCCTAGAAGTATATGACAAATTCCCATATGCATAACATCACATAGAATCTTATCTTTATATGCGCCTATTTGGAAATCAACCTCACATTGTTCACTTACTAGGATTTGATTACTTTTATTGCAACCAAGATACTTTGTATGGAATCAGATCTCTGACCTTGTTTAGACTCGGCTTCTCCACCATCTCTATGGAAACTATATTGTCAGTACTCTCACCGTCAATCACCATCTTACAAAATTTCCCTTCGACCTTACACATGGTCTCGAATAAATCTTTCCTATGAGCATGATCTATTGGCTCCTTCTCAGGCTTCAACAAGACTTTATTCATCATCAAAGCCTCACTCCTCTCTAGAAAGTTCTCAGCCTCTATCAATTGTTCTTGATTCTTCTCTTTTTGAGTTACATAGATCCTCTTTTCTCTATATCTTCTTTCTCTAGACATTTGAATGATATATGCCCCAATTGGTTGTGTTTGTAGCACTTGTAGACAACCTCTCTGCCTCTTCCTCTACCTCTACTACCTTGGTAAGGTCTTCTTCCCCTAAGTCACCTTCTCTACCATGATTCTCATGTTGGTTAGATTTGTTGGACTCACTTCTCAGGGATACAAACATTCCTCTTCCTGTTGCTTGTCCTCTTCCTGTATCTGAACTCCTACCTCTCTTGAAAATTTGCTTCCTCATTAACTTCTCTTCTTCTCTCAAGGCACACCGATATGCCTCCTCCACTTTCCTAGGAACTATAATACCGATCTATTCTTGGATCTCCATCCTTATACCATTGACATACCTAGCATATTTCTCTGATGATTCCTCCACATAATCTTCTCTCAATTTCACTTTGTAAAAATCCTCAATATACTCTCTGACACAACAATATATGTCTTAGATTTTGCATCCGTCTGTACAGGGTTAGCTGATAATATTTTTGTAGCAACTTAGCCCTCATTTTAGCCACCATCCTATCCCAACTTTTTAAAAATGGCTTACTCTTCCTTCTTCTTTCTGCTTGTACACTACCCCACCATAAGGATGCATACCCTTTCAGCTTTGTTGGTGCTAGTCTAACCTTCTTTTCTTCTTCAATCTCATCATACTCGAAGTACTTATCTATCTCACTAATCCACTCTATGAGGTACTCTGCAACGAGAATTCCCTCATAGGTAGACAACTCAAGTTTCAACCTTGAAGTTTCTCTTAGAATTGACCTAGAATACCTCAGCTTAAGCGTTTTTTGAATGGGTGCCACTTCTTATTATTGTTCTTAATTATCTGTCTCTCTCACGTCTCCAGCTTCTGGATCTCTTTTCTGGTCAGTCTCCATGGCCTCCATACGTGCTTGCATCTCTCTCATTTCTTCCATATTCTCCATGTTCTTTGCTGGTCGACTTCTTTCACACCCTCTTCTGCCTATGCGTGTAACCATCTTATTTGTGAGATTAACCTTGCTCTGATACAAAAATTGGTGGTATGTTCCCTCATGGAAAGTCTCTATATAGTCTACTACCCAACTTAGTAGGAACCTAAGTTAGCGGTGCCACTAAAATCTTTCGACCTGGCCAATGGGATCCTCCAAACTCCACAAGGGAGGACTCCAAGCCGATGGTAAATTTGATTGGATACATATTTCATTCTCGGTTGGGGTCATTAACCCCTCTGCTTATTCAATCAATGAAATGTTACATAGTCATGCGATCTGAATTGATGGCAGACGCCAACATTTTTTAGGTGGATTGGAATGGAATTTTGCACATAGGGATCCATCTTTCCTTCATGCTAGTTCACCCAACACTATTCTCCTCGTCCGTCGATCTCTTTAGGGTGTCACCGAGGCCATCGATCTCCCTTTCCTTCGGGACAATCAAATTCCAATTTTTCTAGCGACTTCCTTCGTTATCCGCTGTGAATTTTCACACTGGGAACTCGCTCCTGGTCACAGATCTATATCTATATTAGATCTCAACTGTCTATCCCCCTTCATACAATACTAATGCAAAAACTGTGCATTCTATGCGATTGACCATAGAATCAGTCAATCCATCATATGTTGTTTAGTCGAACACATTCATACACACTTCTACTTCTAAACCCAAAGATTCAAACACCAATACCGCTCTTTAGCTCACACAATCACAACAACGTCATTAAAATATAGTTTGAACATTTAACATACTGCTACTTCTTCATTAATTAATAAAACAAACACATAGATAATGTTTCGGCTCTCAGTTTCTCAAAACTATTTAAAATGGGAACCAAATCCCAGTAACAAGATTCTCAGAATTGAGAACGCCCGCCTTGACTCACTCTCCCAAAATTGAGAACCCCTAACTTGATTCCTACTGCAATATTCAACCTATCTACTCCACTCCCTCACAGAGTGCTCCTAGAAACAGAAAACAATGAATCCTAATCATGATGGAAGTGTAACCATCCTAATTAAGGGAACAATGGGATGATTAAATATTCTTTCTAAAGATTCAATGGGAAGAGATGTTGGAGAAGTTAAAAGAATTAAAGAAATATGAGGCTACGAAGAAGAATAAAGAACAAATGCTCACTTTAACTCATGAAATATTGAGCTGTAGAGCCCCCTCCCCATACTACCCTGTATTCTTATTTGAATAGGTGATTCTATTCCAGATTAAATATTTGAAGGAAGGAAGACCCTGGTAGATTGTAACACCTCAATTTTTGGAAACTTTCACCCAAAGAAAATAATCCGAGAATAATTTTCTATGTGAATTATATCTTCATGATAGGGCGTGCCTGATGGACACTAAAGCTAGTCCAGTTCCCCACATTGGGGATATTCATTTAAGGCCATTTTATTATTTTGTCAATAATCATGTGTGTTGGTTGAGGGAATCACAAACTATTCAAAAAAATGAAGACAAATCCACTTTATGGATTTGTGGAAAACCTAGAGACACTATCCATCTGATTGCTAGGCATGGGGGAAACTATACATTTCTGGATGTTATACCTAATTTTACCACACAATGTTGATCACATATTTATGGCCTTCCCTGTCCCTCTATAGACTCTACTAACCCCATGGACTTATATTATCCTTTGATGTTCCAATTTCATCCCTTAAAATCCCTTTTTATTGATGTACACGACTTTTAAACAAATACTTGTGTGTACACATGAATTTTGACCTCAAACCTGCGTACATTGGGATGTGTGCATAAAGCCAAATAGTTTTGGATTTTTCCTCATATGAGTTCGAAACACTTGACTCTTTTCCTTCCAGATTCCTTGAGAGCACTTGGATTCGACCCTCCATTTTCCTTTTGGAGTGCTATATAAAGAACCCCTTGGAAACATTGAGGAGGAGGAATTGAAGAACAAAGAAACTATAGTCCATTGTTGCCTCTGTTTTCTTGTACTTGAGTTTGCATCCCTTTGTCCCTTTGGAGAAATTTGTGTTCTTCCGAGGATTTCCTTTGTCTTGTGAGCTTTCTATCGAGAGATGGAGGATTGAGGTGGTGGAGGCCTAGGTGGAGGACTCGGTTTCTTTGGTTCGTAGATGTGCCAACAGAGGTTGTCACTTTTGTAATCTCTAATTTTATTAATAGAAATATCTTTTCATGTCCAATTAATGTACAATTGAATGAATATTGAATCCATGGATATGTTTAATTTCTTATACATCGTTGAATATATATGTTATAGTAGATATAACACATCATTATATAGCATGCTTGTCTTGTTTTCTATTGTTGAGAGCGAATTACTAAAGCAAGAGTGAATTGGAAAAGCTCAACGTGGATCTACTTCAACTGTCTGAAACAAGGTACGATTTGATATCCCTTAGTGTTAGATGTTTGGTTTATCTTGCATATTGGGAAATATTGATTTCTGGTGTCTAGCTGTCTGTTGTGGTACACCCCAAGCCATAGGAAGTTTCTCTCCATAATAGAATTGGCAACTTTGTTGGGAAATTTCCTTATTTTTATTTGGGGTTTGGGGGCACAATGTGCTTGATATTCTTGACTTGCTCTTTGTTTCTCCCTCTTTCTGGGTTTCATTTAGTAGTATGTTCATCCATTGAAACTCCCCTATATTGGTTTGACCCTTGGCCTACTTCTTACCACTTTCTTCTCTGTATACGTGGGTTTTGGGCTAAAAGTCACGTACATATGCAGGTTTTTGGCCAAAATTCGTGTATACATGCATGTTTTTGGCCAAAATCCACATAAATATGTAGGTTTTTTGCTAAAATTCGTGTACATACGCTATTGTTATTTGAATAGTCGCGTACATCCTCCCTTTTGGTTGATTTTGATGTTGTGGGAAGTTTCTGGGTGGATTCTGAGTGTGGTTGGGTCTTCCTAGGTTCTGATGTTGTCTGTTGGTTGCTTATTTTGTGACCAGAGACCGCTTTTTCATTGATTTTCCTTTGAAATTAGTTCTAGTCATTTATCTCCTTTTCTATTTTTCCATTAACACATTAGTCTTTTAGTATCAGTTTCTTGTTAGGCTTGTAATTTATACCTGTTGTAGAGATTGAGAGATTTAGTGAATTCTATTGCATTTTCATTCTTTTATATTGAAAATGAAAAACAGTTGCATTCTTATTTGCATCTCACATATGGATTTAAGGAGGTACTTGCATTGGATTTCTTGGATGAGAGTTGTGTTTAGGCTTTCATATAGGAAGGATTGCATTGCCATTCAGAAATAAATGAATATTTATCCATCTCATGTAGTGGCATACCCCGTTTTTCATTCTACAAAATTGCAATTGACATTGTTTGTTAGGTTTGCATATTTACTTCACTGCTGAGTCATAACTTCTTTAGTTGCATGACCATTTACCCTTTTATTAATCATATCCAACTAAAATTAACTCTTAATAAAATGAATTACACTCTTTTCTTTTCTTGGGTGCATCAACAAGAATAGGTTTTAGGGTCTTGGAATAGTTCATTGTGATGAAATTATCCATGACCACTAAACAAAACAATTAGGTGTCTTTCCAGGTGAGAATGTAAAACCCTTGATATAATTAGTGTTTCTGAAGATGCTACTCTTACATGGGAGTGAAGCATGAGGTAGTGCACGATATTGTGATTGGGATGACACCTGGTCACTTTCTGTGAGCATCAGAGATATTTTTAGGATTGTATTCGTATCTGGTGTCCTTTGAGGTATTGATTGGTGCACCATTGAGGTGCCAGTTGTGCTTTTAGGCTTCAGGATTTTCTACCCTGCCCATACTGTCGATCCCCCATACGACTGTCCACCTAAGCATTGATTATATTGGTGTGACCTTATTTGCCTTGCCTAGGTATCGCATGAGGTACTTACAGAGGTTATTCTATAGGTGTCCTGGATAGGTAGCAGTCGTACATCACAATCGCTTTACGTGTTGAAAATGAGGGCCACTATAATTGGTTACATACCTCTTCTTGTAGTGTATGGGAGTCTCAAGCCTCTCCTAGGTGAGACATACCTACTGTATTCGGGAGCTCATATATTCTCCCCTTGAATTTCTTACATTTTGGCTATAGATTTTCTTAGGATTGTGCTCTTTGTGCGCTAGTGGTATTTTCGGATCGTGGTTACTTAAGTATATTTATGTTCTCTTGAGATCAGATCCTTTTATTTTTGGCTTTCCTCATATCCTATCACCCATCCTTGGTCCTAGTATGGACCTTGGTGTTGGAATTGGGGGCATCACAACCCCTTACCGTGCTCATTGATTTCAGAATGGTAATATCCCATCCTATACTCCATTTGTGGAGGATTTTTATTCCCTTTGCTTGGTCTTTACACCAATGGTCACCCTCACAGGGGTGGTAGTGGATATGTGAACATTGGGTCTTCACCTTACTTTCCTTCTTATGTCCTATCATTCACCACACTATTTCATTTGATTGTGTTTTCATTATTAGTCCTCCCTATATCCTATAGTTTGGACTCTTTATTGGCCATTTCCAGTTGTTTTGGACTAATATTGTCATCATGTAGGGTCCGATTTTTTTGTACACTCTCTCTGAGGCTTTGACCCATTCGTACCCATGACAGGTATAATGTCTGAACTGGCATATAGGTTAGGATTTTACATCCACTATCATTTTGCATGACCTTATGACCGTTTCATTTTAAACCTTAGGTACAAACCCATTCCACGATGTCACAAAACATGTTGGAGACATTTACCCACCATGCACACTTAATTTGGTCAATTTGATCTTGTTAAATCACTATCCTAAGTTTTATTGACTTAATTGGCATCAAAGGAGCACTATATGACATCAACATGAGCACACCCACACCTACCTTCAGTCAAGGAGGCCAACTAAGCCTTCTCCTTTATTCGGGGAGGCTAACTGAAGCACTCCGGGGGTGATCTGAGTGTCATAAATGCGCCTAATTTCTAACTGATGGTTACAATCAGTTAAGTTGAGTGGTGAAGGAACCTTTTTTCATTATATTGATTATTTTATTAATATTTAATGAACTGGAGTCAACAGGGGCACCTCCAACCACCTATGATGGCCAGTTTGACTTCAGTTAACATCATCGAAGTTCATTGGAGTTATTAATAGGCTACCACTTGTTGGTTGGAATGTAGTGGCATGTGTCTGAGCTACTTTCAGTTATACTCAGTCATTAATTGCACACCAACTTCAGTTAGGACTTAGTTTAGTCAATCGACACTTGATCAGTTGGTTAACTAGTGTGTTTACTGTGGCTTACAATCAGTTAAGCTACACCGACTCATTCAATTCGAACAATATTATTGGGAATTTGAATTGTCTTGGAATTCATGCACCTTGCATGACTATTGTATTGTATTATTCATTATTCATTGATTATACATACCTACAACATTCTATTGTAGCACCATTTTGCCAATTTTATGCATATTTGTCTGTATTATTTGTGAGATTGTGTTTTCAGTTCCTAGACCACTGTGACAAATTAATATGGTATCAGAGCTCATGGAGGGATGAATCTCAGATCTCTCAAAAACAAGGTTTTTGAGAGATCTTGCATGAAAAATTGAGCAAAGATAAAAAAATTCCAGCACTACACCAGAAGCAAAGGCTTACCACTTAATACCCAAAGTTATGAAATTCTTGATCCAGCTTTCTTGATCAACTATGCTGGGTGTGATGAAATACTAAAATGTGCAGGCTGTTTGACTTTACGGTGACTTTTTTTGTTTTTTCAGGTACAACTTTGAATGGACTCATCAGTCCCTCTTCTGACCCCATTCACACGCTATGCAGAATGGAAATTGAAGGTGATTGCATCTCTGAAGAGAAAAGGTCTCTATGAGGTGTCTATTAGACTTGGAAAAGAGTCTTATGAGAATGAGAATGACTGGCTAAATGATGGTGATAGATATTTTGGAGAAATATGTCTGGCCCTTTCTCCTAGCTTGCTCTACATTATTGGTTCTGCTGAATACCCAAAGGATATCTAGACAAAATTGGACATAACCTTTGGCAAGCACAATGAGGATAATAATAGAACTTTGGAGATCACATCCAGCACCACAAGATTTATTTACTCAAAATTATCAGCCTCTACTCTCTCTGGTGAAGTTGTTCAAGATGAAGAAGAAGCAGAATCTTCTACACAGCTAATTCGAATTGAAGAAAGTCTCCTTGCAGTGACTCCTTCTCCTAATGCTCCGAAAGTTTATGAGATATATTATATCTCATCTCCTCATATGGATGAAATAGAAGAAGATATTTGAATCTCTGATATTGAAGAAAAATAATGCTGCACTTCCATGCAAACATTCACTGGTGATTTTCCTTTGAATTATGTGCAAAATTTGCCAGTAATTGCTTCCAAAAGTGAAGAAGAATTTGATTTTTCTCTCTCTAATGTTGCTGCTTGTGTGAAAATATGTAATAACTTGGATGTTTTGGAAGAAATATCAAATTACCAGAGTGATCCATTCACTCCCCTTGATCTATATCTTCTAGAAAATTCTTGCAGGATTGCATGCACCAAAATTTAGAATTTTGAAGAAGAAGAAAATTGTGCATCTATCATCTCGATGGACCATACTTTTGGATCTGATATGAACCTTATTGGATCTGATATAATATTATTTGGATATGATATTATATTTATTGGTTCAAAATATCAGGTTCATAAACCTTTAGTACTACGTGTAGTTGTTCTCATCAACAGTGTGAAGAAACAAGTACCACAAGTCTCCTTCAATATTGCTGCTAGGGATTTGATTTCATTTCATAGTTTTGGATATGTTGTGAACCTATTTAGATCTGATTTAATTTCTGATCTGATATTATTTGGTTCAAATTTTAAAATCCAAGAGCTTTCAGTCATGCTTGTAGCTGCTCTCACCAATTCCGGTGTGAAAAATCAAGTACCACAATTTCTCTTCAAACTTGCTGCTGGGGATTCAATGTTAGTTTTCTCTTATGAGATTGCTGATATTATATTTTGTGAATTATTGGATATTTATGAAGCTATATAAGATTATGGAGCTCAAGCATTCTCTCTCCACCGTCTGAGGGCTTCTCTACCTTTGGTCACATGCTCATCTCCTCACAGAACTAGTAAAGAGGAAGACATTCTGCATCCGCCTAAGCACGTGCTCCTAACACTTGGGGTTGATTTTAACACTCATGAATTGCTATTCAAGGATGAAATATATAATATTCTTGGTTTTTCCTCACATGGTTCGAATTTTCAAGAACCTTTGCTCTCTCTTCAGATGATTTCAATTGCTCTACATCGGTCCAGTTTTCACCGTGCAGTTGTTTATATTTCAGATTCAGTTGAGTACATTGTTATTCTTACAAAGTGGAATATTCCTATAGAAATATTCATTTAGTTTGGATTCAGAGGTTCATATGAATAGTCTCAGGATGCTGATGTATAGAAGAACCAAAAAATTATTGATTTACTACTTAGTTTGAGGGGGCTATTTTTCCCATGAGGTTTTCCCCGTTTCCTTGGTTATATTAAGTAGTTAATTTATTGTACAAGGTGACCTATGGATTTTATTTCTGGGGCCCTATAATTTCATGCACTTTATGTTTCTACTCCTCTAAGTATAGCTTAAGGGGGGGTGTTGGAGACATTTACCCACCATGCACACTTAATTTGGTCAATTTGACTTTGTTAAACCATTATCCTAAGTTTTATTGACTTAATTGGCATTAGAGGACCACTTTATGACATCAGCATGAGCACACCCATTCCTACCTTCATTCAAGGAGGCCAACTAATCCTTCTCCTTTATTCGGGGAGGCTAACTGGAGCACTCCGAGGATGATATGAGTGTCATAAATGCACCTAATTGATAATTGATGGTTACAATCAGTTAAGCTAAGTGGTAAAGGAACATACTTTCATTATATTGATTATTTTATTAATATTTAATGAACTGGAGTCAACAAGGGTGCCTCCAACCACCTCTGATGGCCAGTTTGACTTCAGTTAACCTCATCATGGTTCATTGGAGTTATTGATGCGCTACCACTTGTTGGTTGGCATGTAGTGACATGTCTCTGAGCTACTTTCAGTTAGACTCAGTCATTCATTGCACTCTGAATTCAGTTAGGACTCAGTTGATTCAATCGGCACTTGATCAGTTGGTTAACTAGTGTGTTTACTATGGATTATAGTCAGTTAAGCTACACCCACTCATTCAGTGACCTTCTTGGGAATTTGAATTGTCTTGGAATTCATGCACCTTACATGACTATTGTATTGTATTATTCATTATTCATTGATTATACAGAGCTGCAACATTCTATTGCAGCACAATTTTTCCAATTTTATGCATAATTGTCTGTATTCTTTGTGAGACTGTGTTTTCAGTTCCTAGACCATCATGACAAATTAATAGAACCTTCATGTTTCTTTTAGAAGTGGTGTTATCTGAATGGTATAGTGGGTGCCCTAGTTAGTTCCTTTATTGCATTTGGTTCCCATGCTGACATTTCTCCTTTAGGGTGTGGGAGTCCCTTTTCAGTCGCACCATGTCCTTGACGAAAAGCTTCATACTCCTCTTGAACTTTATGCTGCTCGTTTACCTTGGGACTCCCTTGTATATATCAAGTGGTAATTGCATTTTAATGAGTTTTTCTTTCCTTCTTGAGCTTTATGCCAGCTCCCTGACTTTGAGTTATCAGCCATATGGCCCGAGCTTGTCTCATGTCTAACAAGGCAGAACCTTTTTTACATATATTTTGTAGCTTTATCATCCCTTTTACCGAAAGAAGACCTTCCACCAAGTGTTGTTATCTTGCACAGATATCCTTTCATTGCCCATAGGCATGTTTCACTATTTGGAACTAGTTTGCTTGTCCCCTGACACTCATCTCCTCCTAGATTTGTACTATAAATCACTTTTATTATTTTTCAAGCTTTTAAAAATATCTTAAAAAGTCCAAAAAATAAAATAAAAAAACAAAAAATCCAGACAGGAAAATATGTTATCTTTGGTAGAAGTTGAGTCATGTCGCCTTCAAATAGAGCATTGTATATCACATCTGTTGGTTGGGTTGTTAGTTTGACTATAGGAGTTGTAACCATTACTTTGAGTTTATCTCCACCGACTAGTTAAGCTTCCAGTCCCTATGGAGCCTCTTAACATACCTCATGTGTCACAGAGATGTCCTAGTTTGCATATTTATTCCATGCTTCCTACCTTCAATCACCATTTTCCTTTATGCTCTTGTTCGAAGGAAGTTGAAGCCTCAGTCGGCCATTCTTGAGTTGTCTTGACTTTGCATGTCATCCATTTCTGATACTGTTACTGGTTCATGCACATATTATTTGTGTTCTTCCACATTATATAGTGGTTTTGATTAGCTTGTGTTGGTTGATGGGGGATTCCTTAATGCCCTCCTTCCAGTGGATTCCATTCCATCAACATTAGATCATTTATTCTGGAATAGGAGTCTAGATTCCTTTGAGTTCCTTAAGACTTACAGTCATCGATGGTAGGTTCTCTCACCATCGATAGTTTTGGGAATACATCAATGTCCCCTGATCATTGGACTCTTCCAAGTGTTCAACCTCAACACATCTATTCACACTTGTTAGATTGGACTCTGTAACTTGATTCCCATTTTCATTATCAGTGGGTGATCTCGCGTCTCTTAACAGTATACATTAATGACTGGTAATCAGATGATGGACTACTATGTTCGACCTCGACACATCTATTAAGATATTAGGACATGTACTCATAGTGTTTCATGTAGAATACCTTTCAGCTTGGTGGCATTCCATATATGCTACCTCCTTGTTCATGCTAATGTTCATGAGATTTCAGTTCTTGTGATTTGACTCCAGTGTATATCAAATATCTTCAGCTACTATGGGTATCTTGATCCATTGTATATCTTCAGCCATTATGGAGATCTTGATCTACTGTACATCTTCATCCACTATGGAGATTCTGATATATCGTATATTGTATGTGGCGATGACCACACATGTCACATTTTGTATATCATGCCTATTCATGACCATTATACTTTTATGTATCCAGCACTAGTCCATGTATTTGTAGTCTTATGCAGATATTTATCATTGTATTATACCAATGGATGGTTGGTTCTTCCACCTGGGCTTTCATTAATCCACTTATGGGATGGATTTTATAATGTATTTTGGCCATCATGTTACCCCTCTGACCTCACACATTAGGGGGAATCTGTTATAGCTGATTTTATCACACATGGTTGATCACATATGTGTGGCCTTCCCTGTCCCTGTATAGACTCTATGAACCCAATGGACTTATATTATCCTTTGATGTTCCAAGTTCATCCCTTAAAACCTTGTTTATTGTTGTATGTGACTTTTAAACCAATACTCACATGTACACATGACTTTTGACCTCAAACCTATGTACATTGAGATGTGTGCATAAATCCAAATAGTTTTGTATTTTTCTTCATATGAGTCTAAACTAGTTGACTCTTGGCCTTCCAAATTCCTTGAGAACGCTCGGATTTGACCCTCCATTTCCCTTTTGGAGTGCTATATAAGGAACCCCTTGGATACATTGATGAGGAGGAATTGAAGAGCAAAGAAACTATAGTCCATTGTTTCCTCAGTTTACTTGTACTTGAGTTTGCATCCCTTTGTCTCTTTGGAGCACTTTGTGTTCTTCCCAAGCTTTCCATTGTCTTGTGCATTTTCTATCGACAGATGGAGGATTGAAGTGGTGGAGGCCCAGGTGGAGGAATCGGTTGCTCTAGTTCGTAAACGTGCCGACAGAGGTTGTCACTTTTGTAATCTCTGATTTTATAAATAGAAATATCGTTTCCTATCGAATTAATGTGCAACTGAATGAATATTGAATCCATGGATATGTTTAATTGCTTATACATTGTTGAATATATATGCTAGAGTAGGTCTCCCAGTTTGGGTTTCGACATTAAATCATGGTGTTATTTTATGTGATGTGTTATGTTCTTTCTTACTATATGAGTAGATGATTAATGTGAATGGACAATTGATGTGAAGTAATTGAATGATAAGATGCATTACTGGTCAAACACACGAGAATGAATCTAATATATGTCATGATCAATCTCTGTCGCAACTTGTGATGTGTTGATATATGGTTCATCAATAAATTCTTTGCCGTTATATGTGCTAGTATAAATCCCCTTCACTTTTGTAGAAACATTCTTCTTGCAGATCCCATAGGTACTTTGGGGGAGACTTCATCTTCTCTGTAGGTGTTTTTGGAAGGCTTCGACTCCTTTCAGGTTGGTATCTCTGTGTTTGTTGTTACCATTCAGTATGAACCCGGGTTAGAATGAGTTTGTTCCAACAAAACATAATACAAAATTAGAAAACTAAAGTACCATATGATTTAGGGGCACTAGAAGAGTGGTTGAGACTAAATTGGCTCCATTTCTTTTAGGTATCATTTGTGTAGCTTGGCAGTGTTCTATTCCTTGAGGTATATTTTGTATATCCACAAAGAAATCATTCATATCATTTAGTTCTTCACTCTTATTGTTATAACCAAATCCTATCACAAACATGTGATAATATCTCTAACACCTTTATTTTCCCTCAAATCCCAAGAATTGAAGTGAAAACAATGCTCTAGATGTCGATCCTACATACAAAACTCCAGCACCACTCTTATCCTTAAGCATATAAGTGGTACCTTATGTAGCACCACCAAATTTACGTGGAAACCAGGCAATTCCACCACCTTTAATCTTTGTCTTTGGCGCGGTTATCACCTTACACCTCTCTATCATAAGGGAGTATAAGAGGTTCCCTTGGTAAAAAGTGAAAAAAGGGAGGTTTCTTGAAGCTTCTAGAACAAAATCTTCATGTCTAGCCTTATCCCTACTCACCCGCATCAGTTAAGCTTTATATCCATGCTTTGGGGATCTCATAGACACCTCACCCACCTATTTCTCAACCATTCCTATGCCTTTGAGCCCTATAAAACCAAGCTCATACTCCATGGTTGAGGGGAGAAGAAAGGAGTAAAGTTATGCTACTAAATTAACATCCTGGCCTAATCCATTTGAGAGCATAGAGGAGCAAGTTGGAGCTATTAGGGATGAGATGTTAGTCTTATGAAGGAGTGCATCAACACTAATGCAAAATGGTTGTAAGCTCTTTCATTTCATCTATTAATGCAAAGTTTATTTCCTTCCCATATATCTGTTGTGTTATAATCTCACATATGTATTATCAGATTCCTTAGTCACTGATATGGATCTATGGATATTTTTCTAGTATCTTTGATGTTGTTGTGTGTTTGATGTGCTTATGGAGGTATACAGGTCTTCCATTAGAGATTTTATTCCAGGGATCTACAGTCTCCAGGGAAAGTCTTCAGCCTAGTTGTGACTCAT
Organism: Pseudotsuga menziesii; assembly: GCA_001517045.1. Taxonomy (NCBI): domain Eukaryota; kingdom Viridiplantae; phylum Streptophyta; class Pinopsida; order Pinales; family Pinaceae; genus Pseudotsuga; species Pseudotsuga menziesii. Next base: position 336,390 of record LPNX010774369.1, read on the forward strand.
TTGTTCTGGATCTGAACCATTCATACCAGAGGAACAGCTTCTGTCTGCAGAAGGTGCTATATTCCTGATAACAAATTTGGCAATTCCACTAGGGAACATAAGCTTCAGTTGATATGATCTTCCTCAGTTTCTGAACACTTTTCTAAATCCAAGATCCAGCCTTGAATCTTTTTAGTCAGATCTACCATCTGATTTAGTGAATTTTTGGTTTGAAATATTCAGATCTCTTCAGATATGAGTCACCTTGACTTTATATGCTCTGTATTACTGTTGATTCTTCAGTTTTAAATATTATTTTTTGCAATTTTTGACTTGATTTTTTCTCTCTCCTTGTGTTATTGGTTTTTATAGGGAACCACGCATGTGCTTTGGGAAATAAGCAGTTCCACCCCCTGCACTCAGTTATGTATAGGTAGTGCCACCACCTCAGTTCAGTAAGAAAGAAGTGGTACTTCTTCAAAAATTGCTCTATCAGTGACCCCTTTGGCGCGGTTCCAGGTAGGCTTTCCAGACCTTTGATTTTTCAAAATTTTGCAAAGAAATTTGTGATTTTTGGGTTTTGTGTGTTCAGTTGGCATTGTCCAGACTTGTTTGCAAATACATGAGTGTTTGAAATCTGAAATTTTTTGTGTGGTAAATGCTTGTTTGTTAAAATTGAAAAGCTAAGTTAGGATCATCATTATTACTGCTTATAAGTTTGGTTATTATGAAAGGAGTTTTTGGAAGCTTTAGACCAGATTAGATCTCTTCCTGCTATTGGATAATATTGAAAAGAAATACTCTTTGATCAATTTAGTTGTTTCTATTTTTCATTAAGTGTGAGAAAGACTTATTTTTTCTCTGAAAAAAGAAATTTTTTTGGTGAGATTAGGTCATTGTTTTTATTGAACTTAAGTCACTGAACCTTTGATTAGCCTCACAAGATTTCAAGATTCCTTTGTTCTTTTGTCACTTTTGCATCATTATCTCATCAAAAGAAAAAATATCAATAGTTTAAGTTAGATATTTCCATGTTTTAGATAAAAATTGAAAAAATAGATTGCATATGCATATTTGAGTGTTGTTTGTCTTTCTTATTCTTAGAAAAGAGATCTCACTCTATATGTTTGCTTTCAAAAGATTTGATTTGAAGAAGTGTCGTTTGCTTGTATGCTCGGAAAAATATTTTTTAGTATATTTGTTTGGGGAACTTTTGGTTTCAAAGAAAAATTGAAAATGAAAACCTCTCTCTCCTTCCCGTAATTAGCAATACTTTGAATTGTAAAGTGAATGAACTTGCATTTCATATTTGTATGGTTTTACTTTTCTGTCAAAATCTCATGCATTCACCTAACCGTCCACTTTAAAATTAACTGTAGTTGTAGGCCTAAAAATTGTATAGAAATTTGAGTGATAGGTTAGAGACGTGTTCAAGCATCGTTAAATGTAGGAGTTGTCATTATTTGTCCGCACTACAACCCAGGACTCGCATGTTCCTTCCACATACCATTGGTATATCGAACGACCTTTCACATACCCTTGAGGTATATAGAAAGGTACTTGACATAATCGATTGTATATCGGAAGGCCCCTTCTGAATGGTTTTGCATTAGATAGCACTACTACTGATTTGAGCTCCTATGTACCTTGAGTATATCAGGAGAACCCACTAGGATACCTTATCCATCTGAGAAAAACCCTTTGGCCGTATTCTGTAGAGCAATACACCGAAAAAAGAATTTGGGGAGATTACTATGCATGTACCCTTGTGGTATATTGGGAGTTGCACCTACTTGACAATCCTGGTAAGAGAGCGACCATTTGAGCTCATCCTGTCATTTGAATTTGCTTGTTGGCATGTAGCTTGAGTAGGAGAAAAAAAATTGCGTGTTTTTTCTTAGCTTTGAAACCCTAGGTTAGATTAGTGATTGTGCAATCCAGATGAGTTTCATTTGAGACAGTCCAAAAGAACATAGGGCTTGCCACCCAAATTTCCTCCCATCACAGGAGAAGGTCCAATGGAAGCCACTGACTAAGGAGCGACAACTAATTCCAATGTGGAAGAGAACCTAGCTGTAGAAAGCGTAGACCAATTCGGTTCTTACATTACTCCCTTGGTCCAACAACCTCTTGTGGGTGACACTTCTTTCCATGCTCCTATGGGAGGTCATGTTGATAGTCCTGGTCATCCATACTATGGTCCTGATGCTCCATTTTGGGGAACTTCTATGGGACAGGCCATTGCCTCATTTGGGGTAAATAGGCCCTCTCCTAAACAATCTTCACCAAGTGAAGAAGAGTATAGACAAATTCAAGCATTTATTCACTGTGCACGTGATTTTCAAGAGAGAATGCAGATATTAGATACAATATTAGAAACCCCTGTGCCTCATAAAGAACCTATTTCGACTATTCTTCCCCGCAATATGTATCCTTGGCCAACCAGATATCATTCAATGGTTGAATCTATGAGACCTATTGACCTTGTTGAGACTTCGCACCACCCAAGTCAAACTTTTGAACCTACAGTTTCTAATGTTAGGTTTGTTTCTAGTCCTCCCATGTCTTCTATGGCTGGGGGGAATGTTCGAATCCAGTTGTATCAGTACCTTCTAACACCAGGGGGTGACCCCCAGCGCGACCTACGTTACCCACCAATGAAGTTGTTACTCATAATAGACAAACCTCTACTATAGATCCATCATCAATTTAAGTTCCTCCTACCAATACAAATAAAGTTAACCCTCCATTGAGTTTAGGTCATCCTTTAGGGGCATAACCTATAGTTAATCAAGTCTCCTGGAGGTATGGTTACCTAGTAAACCAAGCACCTATAGGAAATATGAACTATCAAGCTACCCCTATAGGCATGTCTTACACTAGAATTCCATATTCCAGCAATACTTTTACTCCATGGGATCAACCCATCTAGTCCTCCCCTTGGGGGGCCCAGTGGTCCCAAAGGTGCAGGAGGGCCACCATACAGAGGTCCTCCCCCTGGGGGGCCTAGTGGTCCTGGAGGTCCTGGAGAGCCTGGTGGTCCTAATCCTGGTGGTCATGTGGGGCCTGGCGGTCCCCCCACTATTTGTTCAGGTGGTCCAGGTGGTCCTAGTGGTCCTCATGATCTCGGTGGTCCTGGTGGTCCCGGTGGTCCTAGTGGTCCTGGTGGACCGATAGGTCATGGTGATCCTCCTCCTACTATCCCTGGTGGCTCTAGCGGACCTAATCCTGGAGGTCCATCTTCGGGAGGTTCATCAACTCAACAACCTGTGTATCAATCAGCTTACATTCCTACTGGTGGTTACATGCCTTATCAATACTACCAGTACGTGGAACCAAATTGTCAATTACATTTCCTAGCAACTTTGGACTTAAATAATTTGTCCAAGTTTTTTAATGATCCCATCCAATACAATCCTTCATGGCCCCCTATTCTAGTCAAGTTACAATCGGACATTCCGAAATTCAATTGTAAGAAGGGAGATGATCCCAAGAATCACATTATGACTCTCCATCTATGGTGTTCGTCAAACTCCTTGATGGATGACTCTATTCGATTGAGACTCTTCCAGCGTACTTTGACCGGTATGGCCACAAAGTGGTATATTGAACTTCCACAAAATTCGTTTGTGTATTTTAGTGCTTTGGTAACTGTCTTCCTTACACACTTTCAACTACCTACTCGCTACGAAACGTGTACAAACCTTTTGACCTCTCTACGTAAAAATACCTCCACGCATAAATTAGATCATATCCATGAGTGGAGAAGGTGGAGAAGGCTCTTTAAAGATCCTATCCCAGACCAACTTTTAGCTTATTGGTTTACGAAGACTTTGTTTCCATCCATTGCCCAAGATGTGGCTATGGGAGGTGTTGTCACTGAAGAGCAGGATATTAGTCACTCTTAGTATCTGTACTTGGTGTATTCCTAGTCCAAAAATCTGTATGACCTTATTCCTCATGCTCCTTGTCCCAGCACGGACCTGGCTAAGCCACCTGCATAAACTCTTGTCAATGGGGTTATTGGTTCTATCCAGCTTCTGTCAGCAGTAAAACCTACCAAACAACCCAGTCCTTCTACCACTTATTCTTCTAGTCCTATGGTTTCCACCCAGGTGAATGCTATTCAAATGATGCAATCATCAGGTAGTAAGAAAAAGGTAAAAGGAAAAAATAAGAAACCCAAAAACCAACAAGAAAATCCCAGGCCTACAACCCCGGAGAATTACAATAAAGGAAAAAGGAAATCTAAATATCCTTGCATATTGTGTGGTGGCAATCATTTCACAAAGGAATGTCTCCGTCATGATGAAATTAACAAATTATTAAAGAGTAACCCCACATTGGTAGTTCTTACTGACCCTTTTCCTTCTCAACAACAACTGGTAGACCACATGTCTAACCAGGGAAGTTCTAGTCCTATAGAGAAAATTCGAATGATGTCATTGAAAACTGTTAATCTAACAACTCAAAGTAAGTTATATGACAAGCCTGAGGAGAAGAAAAATGAAAAAACTTCTCCAGATAAAGCTCCTCCTACTGGTTCTCCCGCATCCTCGTCTAATGGTCCTCTAACTATTGAGAAGCCTAATCTTGACATGATTTTGCATCCACCCAAAATTACTCTTAGGAAGGTTGTTTTTAACCCTAATTCTTGAGCTGCGCAGTTTTATAATGTTGTTGAAGACCTATCTCAGGAACCATGTGCAATGTCTACCTTAGAAGTACTCCAAAGTTGTCCCATGCAATGCAAAAACTTGTTGACTTCTTTAGGAGCCCTGGACCTGGATAACACAAATTTGATTCATTTCAACCCAGAGAACCACAAATATAAATTACCTCACCAACTTGATTTTCATATCATAACAAAATTATTTGGGAAAAATGTCTTTAGGACTGTTCTAGATGAAGGTGCTTCAACCTTAGTTTTGTCTATATCCTGTTGGAAAGCCATTGCCTCTCCCTAGCTTACAAAATCACCAACGACCCTAAAATCCTTTAATGGAAGAGGTTTCCAACCCCATGTTATCATTCCAACACTTTTAGTTAAACTAGGGGGAAAAACTATTTCCATTCAAGTGGAAATCGTGGGCTCCCGGTTAGACTACAATCTTCTCTTAGGAAGAAATTGGTTTTATGTTATGACAGCTGTCGCTTCGATGATGTTTATAACTCTCTAGTTTCCACATTTGGGAAAGATTGTGACCATTGATCAACTTGATTTCTGTACATTGGATGTTACTACCCCTACGACGAATAACATCCCTTTTCTAGGTCAGTCTACTCCTCCTTATCAGTCTATTGGGGTAGGATTAAGATTATTAAAGGCTCTCTGGGTCTAGTCATTCTAGAAGAATGGAGTATCATTACTAAGGAGACGCATATAACCATGCGTTTTCTCAGCAAAATTACAAACAAAACGACAAAGAATTTTTTCCTTCCCTTGCAAACTTTGGATTTCAAGGAGGTTGGTTGGGGTAGGCAGCGTGAGTATTGCAGCAATATTTAGTGGATCAGTCCGAGTACGATCCTTAGAAACCACAAAGCGTAAGAGACATCCCATCTCAACGCAAAAAACACATTTGTGTGGGTTCAACCATATTTTGTAATGGTGACATCTCATGAAAATATCTCTAAGATGTTGAGGATGATCTTTCCATTGTTGTGAATGTCCAGGGAGATCATCATTTGAAATAAACCCCCCATATTATTTCAAAGTATTTTCTCTTATATGGTGCCTCCTTTACTACTACCATCGGAATGGTTTTAGTTCAAGAGGATCAAAACGGCCAAGAAGACGTGATATACTTCGCCAGTAAGAATCTTATCGATTATGAAACTCGATACTTGCATGTGGAGAAGCTATCACTGGCAAAGGTCATTGCTGTCCAAATATTTCATCATTACATATTGCTTCACACCACCACCGTACTCGCAGACCAAAACCCTATGTACTACATCCTGACTTGTCAGGTGCTAGGGGGGAAATAGTCCTGATGGATTGTTATCCTACAGGAGTTTGACCTTGATTTTTCCAAAGCTACTTCAAAGAAATCATTGGTCTTTGCAGAGCTTATGTGTGACCTTCCCTGTGCTTTAATGGATTTTGAGCCCAGTGATTCGTTCCTAGACAATTTTTTGTTCCTGATAAGCACGACTAATTCATGGTAGGGAGATTTAATCATTTATCTCTAGACATAGATATTTCATCCCACTCTATCTCATGACGATCGTCACTCTATCGATCACCATGCAAAATACTATCTTATCCTGAATGATACATTATATAGGCATGGCATAGACACCATTCTTCGATGATGCCTCACTCATGAAGAGTCTGAACAGGTTCTCAATGAATGCCACTCTGGAGCATGTGGCTGTCATCTCTCTAGGATGGCTACAGCCTAGAAAATCCTTCGTGCTGGCTATTTCTGGCACTCAATTTTTAAATATTGTCATGAGGGTGTTAAGAAATGCCCACCCTACCAACATTTGTATCTAAAAAAGTGCACCCACCCTGCTTTGTTACACCCCATCATTGTCGTTGGCCCTTTCTGCAAATGGGGGATAGATTTTATGCATTGCAAGCCTACCTCAACTAGGGGGCATGGTTACATCATAGTAGCCGTGGATTATTTCACTAAATGGGCTAAGGATACATATGCAGAGGATGATAACACATGTAATATCTAGGTTTGGAGTTCCACAGTCTATAGTCACTGATCACAGATCACATTTTCAGAATTAGATGATGGCAGAGTTAAGTGCTAAGCTGCATTTTCACCATGAAAACTCAACTCCTGATTATGCATAAGCTAATGGTCAGGTTGAGGCCATTAACAAAGTCTTAAAAACTATGATGTGTTAGATGGTTGGAGATCATAAATCCAATTGGCACCAGACTCTCTTTTCCGCTCTTTGGGCTCATAGAACTTCAGTTAAAACAACGACTGGTTTTACTCCCTTTCAGTTAGTATACGAACTAGAAGCTGTCCTACCTATTCAGTGTCAGATTCTGTCTTTATAACTTTCCATTGAACTTCTCCCCAATACTTCCACCGAGGAAGAAATATTTTTATACTTAACCAATCTTGACGAAACTAGACGAGATGTTGCCTTAGTTAATAAGGCACATACGAAACGCATCAAGTCACAGTACGATAAATATGTCTAGCCTCATGTGTTTAACGAAGGTGACCTAGTGCTGAATTATGATCAGAGACATGACAAACTAGGAAAAGGGAAGTTCAAATCAATGTGGTACAGTCCTTTTATCGTTTCCAAGGTTTGAGAGAAAGGGGCCTATGAGCTCGTGGATTATGATGGAGTCCCTTTCGAGAAACCTTGCAATGGGTTGTACTTGAAGAGGTACTATGCCTAGATCATTCATGTATGGTACCTTGTATATATGTACATTGTTTGAATTTTTTAGTGTGTTTTAGTATTTTCAATATGGTTTGAACTTTAGTGTCCAAACTTTTTATACCATGTTTTGGTTATGCAGAATAGATGGATTTTTATGGCTTTACTGATGGTGCTTTCCACCATACCTTGAACCTTGCCTCAGCTGCTTAGGTTCTCTATTCGCCATCTCATGATTTGGTCAGTTCAGGAGCGGTTTGTACTAGTCCAGCTACGAAAAATATCACCAAGTATGAGGTAGTCATAGGTCTACTAATTGAGGTTGCATCCCAGGACATTCATGATTTGGTAGTTTTCATGGAATCGCAATTAGTAGTTTGACATTCAAACTAGGTCTATACCATTATAAATCCCATAATGCTCTATCTCTATTAGAGGGTGCATCTATAGGAAAGGTCATTTGAGGTTATTACTTATAGGCATATCCCTCGGGTAGACAATGCAGTTGCTAACTCATTAGCAAATTATATCCTAGTCTAGTATATTGCCCATTCATAACATGAAAATGAAATGTGGTTCATCATATTGTAAATAAACAGTAAAAACACATAAAACTCATGTAAATACATTTTCCATTTGGAACATATAAACACGGGAAATAAAAGTCTATATATATATATATATAAATTGTTTTAGAAAAACAGGTCACGAGACCTCATCTAAAGAACTCTGGCTTTCAGGTAGTAAAAAATCATACAAAATCCTAAAGCTATATCATCTTTCATTAATACATCATGTAGGACTATCTAGTGGTGCTTGTGGTAGCACATCATAGCCCATACTACTCTACATAGCAGTTGGCTAAAAAGGCCTCACACGCCTGCAGTGTGCCTCTGATACCTCATGGGGAGTTCATCAATCGATGCATCAGGTATATCTAGATTCAACCTCTCCAGGTTCTCCTCTAGCTCTCCCATCGTGTCGTCACCTCGTTGAACAAACCAATCTCCCACTTGTCTGTCCAGTGGGGAAGATCCCCTAGGTCATGCTAATTAAACATCTGGATGAATATATGTAGGTCTTGTTACTATACATAAAAAATAAAAAAAACATTAAAATACAAAAACACGAATTGTCATTTTAGGGTTTTGTTTCTTACCCATGTCTCCCCACTGAGCACCAAGTGGAAGTGGTAGGTCAGGGTCACCCCTGAAGTCAATACCCACATACGCATAATCGTCAATCATGATGATCTGATCGTTCAGCCAGTTGAAAAATGGAGCCTCAAACTTCACTTTGCCCTTGCTTGCTCCCGTGCGGGCCATAATATCGACCTACCTCAACATATGAGGGTATCTCTCCCTCAAATCAGTAAATACCATTTGGGGCCTCAGGTGACGGGAGCGCTCAAAGAAGAAACATGCTAAGATGGATCCATAGCCGAACTGTTTTATCTCTCCTTGTTGACACTTGGTTAGCTGGTCCTTGAAGACCGGTAGTAACGCTTCTACCTAGTTAAAGACAGTAGGTTCCCTGACCTCTATAGCATATAGCATGTGTGCTCTGGAATCCTAATGAGCTCCTTGGCTCCCAGCCACCCACTGCATAGTGAAAAGAACTGTATGGAGAGGATCATCCACCATTGCCTTAATGGGAATTTTCTTCCTAGATGTTCTAGTACCAGGAATGTAGTGATGGTTGATCAACTCCTGGGTGGTCACATCCCCTCCATGGGAACCAGTCAGTGAAATAGAAGCACCCCGTCTAGATAATCCTATCAAGAAGTAGATATCCTCTACCTCAATAGTTAGCACATGGGCTCCCACCTCGAAGTATTGCTGCTCCAGGTTCCACATATGAAGGATATGCTCCAACAAGCACTCATGGGACACCATGCAAGGAGTGCGAAAGACTTTTAGGAGGCCATAGCCCCTCAATGCAGCTATGCAACCCAGATTTCTCTCAGCGAAGGAATCATCATTATCGTGTTTCCATTCTTTCCATATAACCATTTTTTTATCGGTAAGAACCTGCCAAAAGCAATCAATGGGTTGATTAAAAACATAATCAATCATCAAAATCAATTAAAAACTTCTATTTTTTATTTCCCATTTAACTTTCTACAATCACGGCCATCACCGCCTGAACACCATTTGTACAGAGTGGTGGCACCGCCTAAGTGTAGTTCATCATGTGCGGTTCTTATCGAGCATTGTCTGTCCCGTAAAGGGAAGGAGCGGTGCCTGTATTTTGTATTTAGGGCTTGCCTAAAACTGCCCCAAAACCCCAAAAAACAAAAAATGAATGCATTAAAAGGAAAGGCTAAGGTTCAATCATTTACCTGGTCCAGACGATGCTCAAAACGGATGGTGGAATGTCCCGAAATCACTGACTAAAGATTTGGCTCAATTTTCTCCAAAATGGTCTCACCAAGTGGTAAATAGTAAACTGATTTGATTTTTACTATTCAAATGACTTATATATATATATATANGTCATTTTTGAGAGATTAATGATCGTTTTTTAGTCTTACAGGAGTAAAAGAGGAAACAATAAAGTCTATGGGGAGTTTATTTTTGACTTTTTTGCAATTCCATAAATAGAAAAAGTCCCCGAGCATTTATTTTGACACTTTGGTCATGCTCTTAGAACTCAGTATCAAAGTTTCGAGTCTTTTTCTGATTCTTTTTAGGCACGTAAAATCTTTTCATCATGAAAAAGAAACCTAATGGAGTCTCCTTTACACTCTTTTTAGACTCCCTAGATATGAAAAGATTGTCTAGTACTTGTCTCCTTCATACTTGTAAAATTATTTGAAGAGTTGTCTCTCCGATGGTAAGTTATCTCTTTTTCGGTTCGGATAGAATATTTATGAAAAAGGAACACTCCAGCTAATCATGACTGGAAGAGTTCTCTCGGGTACTATTTTATACTTTTTCAGGCCATAGAGACTAAGTCATATGAGAAAGGACCCTTCAGATTTTTCTTTTGTCTTCGTCCAGACTTTCAAAACATGAACGATACCGAGTTTGCTTTCATTGGACTCAATAAACTAAACACTGAGAGACCCTTTTTTGGGAATGAACCCCTCCTTTCTCAGGTTCGTGAAATATATGAGAATGGACTTGTCTTTGGATGAGCTAAAACGAGTGTTTTTACCCTCTTTGTACTCGTAAAAACAAAAAGAGGCACTCATCAATCATGATGGGGGAATTACGGGAAGGGAATCATTTTGCAAATCAAATGGCAGTTGTTTGTCACCTTTGAACATGGCACTTTTCTGCATATCATTCAGTCAATTGGGTACTCAGCTGACTTACAATTCGATCCACTTTCATGAGTCATGTCACTCCTTTGAGTCTTCCAAAAGAATGCATTGTCCACAGTTGCAATGTGTGTCTATTTATTCTAGTCATGCTACCAAGTCTGTTCTCATGCCACCTAATGTTCAAAGGAAGTAAGAAGCTTACCTCTACAATTAAAACAGCCTTTATGTCAGTACCTTTGAGTCAGTCCTATGGTTACATTATCTACAACATTCCAGAACTTTGTTCTACATTTCATGTTGTTGATGTGGGATTCCTCATGGCCCTCCTTCGACGATACTACTCCCGTCGACATCAACTCATCATCCGGGAAATAGTCTTAGAAACAAGTTTGGTACCTTGAGATCTATATGCCTCAATGACAGATTCTCTCACTCTCGACAAAGGTTCACATCATTGACCTTTGATCAAAATATTTCACTGGGTGTTAGACATCAAAACATCTATTCACACTCAGTAGATTGTATTAGGGTACCTTAGGAATCATTGACATTAATGGTGATCTCCCTCGCACTTGTTAACGGTTCACATCATTGGCCGGTAACCAAGTGGTTTCTACCATGTTTGACTTCAGAACATTGTAATCACATGGATAGAATCGTACTTTGTGGAAAATGAGATGAAGACCCTAGGTATTTGTTAAGCAATCATAGCTTTCTCCCCAGGTTGCGATGGAGTATATTGTATGAAGTACTAGCATGGATCCACATTCGTATGGTCGTGGATATGCTCAAAATTGTGTATGTATGACATAGATCTACATTGTATATCTTGTATCTATTTCCAAGTTTGAATCCTCTATCACATGGATCTATGTTGTATTCTAGTAGCCATGGTTTTTTATTCCTCTCATGGATCTACCTTGTACTAGTCTGCAGCCATGATGAGGTTACATTTACTCATGAGTCAAAGTATTGATGTATTGTAGATGCCTACTTGATGATACTCTCCGATCAAGCTGGATCTTACCTCGAAGTGATAACTTGCTCTATCAAATCTCTCGCTTATCGTATCCCTCTAGCCTCATGATTTGGGGGGCATCCTGTTATACCCAAATCTTGTCACCAACATGTGATAAGATCTCTAACACCTTTATTTGCCCTCAAATCCCAAACATTGAAGTGAAAAAAGTGCTCTAGATGTTGATCCTACATACAAAACTCCAGCATCGCTCTTATCCTTAAGCATATAAGTGGTACCTTATGTAGCACCGCCCAAGTTATGTGGAAACAAGGTGGTGCCACCACCTTTAACCTTTGTCTTTGGTGCAGTTCTCACCCTACACCGCTCTGTCATAAGGGAGTATAAGCGGTGCCCTTGGTAAAAAGTAAAAAAATGAGATTTCATGAAGCTTCTTAATAAAATATTCATGTCTAGCCTTATCCCTACTTACCTGGGTCAGTTAAGCTTGAGATCCATACTTTGGGGATCTCATGGCCAGCTCACCCACCTATTTCTCAACCATTCCTATCCCTTTGAGCCCTACAAAATTGGGTTCATACTCCATGGTTGAGGGGAGAAGAAAGGAGTAAAGTTATGCTGTTGAATTAACATCCTGGCCTAATCCATTAGAGAGCATAGAGAAACAAGTTGGAGCTATCGGGGATGAGATGTTAGTCTTGTGAAGGAGTGCATTGACACTAAGGAAAAATGGTTGTAAGTTTTAGGCAGAAATACACACCTCCTACAGACAAGAGTCAGTTCCCTAGTCCTAATGGTTCAGATATAGAACAAAACACAAACACAAAATGCTAGACTCTCCCTAGATCTGGTTAATCAACTAAATGAAATGTCATGATACTTTTCTCAAAGGTTATCCTTGCTATCCTCACAGAAGAACCTTTAAAATATGGAAGACAACAAAGAAAACATGATAACATGCAATATAATCAACTAGATCTATGCTTGTGACCAAGGAATCAAGCTATATAAACACATGAAATAGTAAATATGGGAAATAAAAGACATTCTTTATTAATAAATCATTGGAGAGACTACAACCTTCATGCCTTGGTGTTGAGAGTTCCTTCCAATGGATCCTTGCCTCTAACTTCACCTAGCCTCCAAAGATTCAAGAATGATTTTGACAGAGTTTGGGTATAAAACACAATTCTTCCTCTCCTTTCCCATGAGGGGTGAGCCAGTATTTAAAGGCATGGGAGGATAGATATGGTTTAGGATCTCATGGGTGAGGTGGAGATTAGATCCTAAAAGGGAGTATCTCGAGCTCTAGCTAGTCCTAAACCATAGGGATGGATCTCCACAAAGGAAAGCTTCGAGAATCCTCTCGAAGATTCTCTTTTTTGCCTTGAAAACTCGAACATCACTTCTCCAAAGAAGCAAACATGCAGTGATAAGGGGGCACTGCTTCTTTCAGTAAGGGAAAGAGCGGTGGTACCTCTCTTTTCTTATCTATCAGGAGCAGTGATGGCTCTTTTCTTCTTGGATAACGCTTTTTGTCAATGGGGAAAGAACATTACCAGCTCAAAAGAGGGAAAAATTGCAAGGGGTTAATTTATTCTTTCATTTCTCTAGGGAAAACTCTGAGGGATTGGAGCAAACAAGGGAATACTTATCTCATAACATGAGGGTGATGAGATTTTAGTATAACAGTAAGCTCTTTCATTTCATTTATTAATGCAAAGTTGATTTCCTTCCCATATATCTGTTGTGTTATAATCTCACATATGTATTATCAGATTCCTTAGTCACTGATATGGAACTAAGGATAGTTTTCTGGTATCTTTGATGTTGTTGTGTGTTTGATGTGCTTATGTAGGTCTACAGGTCTTCCATTAGATATTTTATTCTAGGCATCTATAGTTTCCAGGGAAAGTCTTCAACCTAGTTGTGACTCATTTGTTCTGGATCTGAACCATTCATATCAAAGGAACAACTTCTGTCGACAGAAGGTGCTATATTCTTGATAACGCTTATATAGATAGTTCAACTCAAAATTTTCAATAACCTCTACTAGGGTTAGCTCTACATGATTGTTCTAGATAGAAACATTCCCCGTGATCAATTCATTATCTCATCCTTATGATTTTTTAGACAATCCCTCTCATCAACTTCCTCTAATTAGGGTTTATTCCACTACTATTATTATTTATTTTTACCAAGATTTGGACAACTCTTCACAATATCTGCAACTTCCAAAAATCACTAATTATTTCTTCATTGCTACCCTCTTCACTGATCTCATTTAGCAAATTCTCACTACTCTTTGTTACTAAATTGTCTTCTACCTTTTTCACCACTTTTCCCCATGGATTTTTTTCTCAAAAATTGCTCATCCCCTATTTTTATAATCTCTCCCCATCTTCGGAACCCTTCATATTCTACAACTTTCCATTATCACCTTGAACAATTTGTTGTGGTATTGAGTATCTACTCACACATAGGAATGGGATTAAGTAAAAAAAATATTTCTTCCACAAACTAAATGTTCATCCACAATGGGATTTCTCTTATTAGCCTTCCTTGATCCTCTTAATTAGAATACAAAAATCTCAGGAAAAGGAACTATACTCTTTATTTTTTATAAATAAGACAAACATCTATGGGATATTGAAATTCTAGAAAATAAAATCCCCTAATAGTAAAGTAAAGTCTATGTAAAATTCAAATGAGACAAAAGGACAAATCAATAAAGAATTTGAAAGGAGGAAGACCAAGAGTTACCCAGAAATCCAAAGGTCATTGAAAAACCAAGAGTCATTTTTACTCTATATAAGATGTACTTTTGATCTCATTTAGGTGGTGAGAGCTTTTGTTTTGGTGGGATTCAATCTTGTAAACATTTTGTAAAACTATTTTTGCAAAGTTTAAGAAGAATTCATTGTTGGCCAAACTATTTTGAAGATGAATTTTAAGTCTAAAACCTCAATGCCTACAACATGTTTGTGCTAAATGGTTACATTCTATTGTTGTGAGAATGTTTTTCCATATAATAGATTGTTCTACTATAAACTAACATTTCTTTATCTAATTTCTCTCTAGAATGCTTACGCTATAGCCATGGGCATAGTACTATAATGAACTCTAAATTTCTCAAGACTATTCTTGTGTGTAACGGATGAATTATGTTTTTTTATTCTTGCTCATGTAGTAAATATTTATTAACATTTATTGTTTTGTTATTTTCCTTAGGCATCATCGTGCATCTTAGATTAAATGGATCATGGTGAATCCAATAACCATTCTTGATTGCACTAGCTAAATTCTACCATAGATGTTTATATCATGAGGAAGTAGTTTCTATAGCCCAATATAAGGGAGAAATGTAATTTTGTAGTCAACATGGAGTTAACATGTGACACTTTAATAATAAAATAGAATATATTTGGGATTGACATATCAAACTAGTATAGATCTATCTAAGATGGCTGCCACCATAGATCCAAATCCTACGCTTTATAAGTGCCCAGAGGGATCAAATCTTTGGAGGTGCAAACCTATTCTTAAGTATTGCACTCAATTTATTATTAATATTTTCATTACTAATATTTAATATTATTTATGGCTGACATATAATATTTTATATTTTGTTATGAAATAACATTACAACATCACATCTCCCCATACATGGTTTTAAAACCATGTGCAAGGCCCTCCTAAAACCAAGGGTTGTTTAGGAGGCCTTGCATATGGTTTTAAAACCGGATAATTCAAATTTTTATTTTTTATTATTTTGTTAAGTAGAACATTACAACATCTCCCTTCCCTTATATTGTGTTGGTTTTGTGACCGGCATTTTTTTTGGTGGATAATTAATTTTATATTTTTTATTATTTTGCTAAGTAGGAAAATTACAACATCTCCCTCATATTATGTTGTTTTTGTGGCTGACATTTATTTTACAGGATAATTAAATTTTAATTTTTTTATGGCAGAAATGTACAAGAGTATATTACATAACCTACATTTACAAGAGTAACATTACATAATTTTACAACATTTACAAGAGTAACATTACATAATTTTACAAGATCTCCGTTTCTGACCCAAAAATCCAGCCAAAAAACTAAAACTAACTTTTTAGTTGTCTTTTATCCTACTCGATTATTAAACCATAAAAATTTATTGTAACTAATTCTAAATAAATGAGACAATTAGATGCCGGTTTTTTGGAATATCAAACGAAGTACATACCGTCATTTCGTGAAGGAGACGATTCATGATATCATCGAGGGCTAATGAACCGGCTTTTATGGAAGCTTGTGCAAAGTAAGTTTGACGCTTCCTTTCGGTTAAGTGAAATGGGCGTGTGTAAGTCTTTCTGAATAGAAACAGCAACGTTCAAATACGATTTTGTGGAACATAAGAACCTATACTTCCACGTTATTAATTATTAATTTTTTTATATTAGCTGTAAAACCTTTTATTTTAGAGTTTTGTTAATAAAAAAAAATTAAATTTTGTTATGTTAGTTGTCAAACTTTAGATTTTAGGTTTTCGTTAATAAAAAAATATAATAAATTCCACCTTATTAATTAAAATTTTAACTATAAAACTTTTCCAGTTACAAACATTTGAATCACAATAAAACCTGTGACTCTTTTGTAAGATAGGCTAGTAATACCGCATTTCTTAGATCGTTCCCTCTATCTTCAGGCGAAAAGGCGAAAACTTTTCCGGTTACAAACATTTGAAACACAAGAAAACCGGTGACTCTTTTGTAAGATAGTCTCGTATTACCGCATTTCTCAGATCGTTCCCTCCATCTTCAGGCGAAAAGCGAAAAAAATATGGGCAACTATATTACGTCGTCGTGCATGGGGTTGCCCATGGAGGAAGAGGAGAGTTCAGCAGGGACGGATCAAATACTTGAAAAACCCCTCCGGGCCGGGCAAAATAGAAAATAAATTCAATAAAAATGAAATGTTTTTGTTTTCTGGTGATCCAATATTTGAAAATAAATACAATAAGAATAAGAATACAATGGAAATATGGAAATATATTGATATGTAGAATAACTTTTTAGGGTTATAGAACTTTGTCTCCAAAATTTGGATATTTAAATTGATTGTTTAGTTTCACTATCCCAATCACCGAAATACAACAAACTTCTTAAACAATTACTAAAATGATATTGTGTGTATACCTAGGAGAGTGAGACCAATCATCGCTTGAGTCTATTCATCCATAAATGTTAATAAGTTAAGCTTGAACTCCATGCATTTATTTGATGTAGTTAATTTTGACCTATCAAACTTACCTAGTTGTTATTCTTGACTTGATCATGTGGTTGATTTTATGTATCTATAAAAACTATTCACGATTGGATATAAGTATTCTTTTGTTGCCTCCAAAACTTTATTCATTGCATATGTACTAATGAATTTATCAAAACTTTATTCATTGCATATGTACTAATGAATTTATCAAAATTGTATTGGACATGAAGATTAGTTATATTATTTTGGTATTATAGTATTTTTCTTGGCCGCTCTTCCTCACATGTTACGATAAGGTTTTGGGAAGGCTTTGTATAATTTTGTTTCTTTCTTTTCTTTTTTTCTAATTGTAGTGTGTAAGTATGAGGTGTCTTCCTATCATTGTGTATATCAATGTAGCAACTTGTTTCATAGTTACTCACATTTTTTAAACAAGATGCAATAGATTGTTGTCGTGGGAGACATAGTTGGGTTGCATAGTAGAAATTACAATGGTTTTTCATGTTTCTTTGGGAACGTTCCTAAAAACTTTATAAAGTTTGACATTTTTTAAATACCCATTAACTTATATTCTTTATAAAACTTACGAGTATCATAATTTCATGTCTGATTTTTTTCTTTTGTTACTAATTTTATTATCTTTTTTATAACTGACTATAAGTATTAATAATGTAAGTAATTTACAACAACTTTAATTATTTTTAATTACAATATCAGACATGAATGTAGTTCTATCATGTATAGATTATTTTTAATTACAATATTAGACATAAATGTAGTTCTAACCTGCATAGATTTGTAATTATGATACTTTAATTCCATGCACATAGAATTGAACAATGTAAACAATAATCAAATGCTTAACAAAATTATAAAATATGGTATTTCAAGGAACATTGAAAGCACTTATCTCTATGAGAAATGTGAGTGCAAGCTAATGATGTTCTATGTTTTCACATTAGATGCAATAGAACTGAAAAGTAGACATCCTTTGTAACACCCTTGAATTAATACCTTATTATTAATTCTGCTTGAAAAATATTTTAATTATTTTATTATTCTTGACAGAAAATTCAGGAATAAAACATTTTTATTTAATAAAATATGGTGAATGGGGGAAAAAGTGGATATAGCTATTAAAGAGTGTTTGCTGACCCACAAGAGAAAAATACATGTGGTAGAAGCCACTGAGTGAGAATTCAAGATGCAAGAGGCATCATCCCCAAAAATCAAGTCACAACTCCTAGTTGAGTGCTAAAGAGAAGGAGGCTCATAAATGACTAAGTCCCAGGAAAAATACTATAAATTAGTATGTATGTGAGCAACAAGAGGCTAGCATTGGACGAGGATTAAATCTATGAATGCAAGAGATGATGCATTGAAGGATTTTTTTCTTGTTGTTCAAGGAACGAGCTTGGGGGTTCTGGAGAAAGTAACTTAGCTGGTCTGGGAGTTGGTTGGGAGGAACAACTTCTCCCAGTTTTTTTTCCCAGCGTTGGTGCCAAGTTCATAATTTATATTTAAATGTTTTCAGAATGTGTTTTAAATTCTAGATCTGAAGAAGATTAATGTAGAACCTATCCTTAATATGTTAGGATAATGATTCTATTCTTGAATGTTTATAATTCTTATTCTTGTCAAAATTTGAACTTTGCACATATTGGTTTCAAATCATCTATTTCTAATTAGTATCGTGTAATTCTAAAATGAACCGTCTATTTCCTATTTGTATTACTCATTTCCAAAAATTCTTTCTTAGTATGTATTTATGAAACTGAATGAAGTATGGATCTCTAATCTTGCTAGAAATCATCTACTTTTATCTTATTTGAACCCTAGTAATTTTTCTGTAAAAACTTATAAGTATATATAAATAGAAGTATTAGGATATATCCTTTGTTTATAATATAGATCTGTGTCATTTAATAATTACAAAAGGACTTACTTAAATAATATTGACATTATACAAACTATAGATTTCCAGATAAAAATATTCCAATAAAATAATGTTTTTATACTAATTGTGAAATTACAAGCCAATAACCAAACTATTCATAGATATATGTCACAAGTCTACAATCGTCTAAGAGAATATATAAATCATAGTTTTATAGTAAATCAACTATGAAATCGTTTTTTATCCTAAGTTATAATTTTAACTACAAATCGAAGATGCATATTGTATATCCCAACAATTATGCAATAATTACAATACTACTCTCATGCATAGAAGTAATCAAATTAACTCCTAAAAAACTCCTACAATCAACATAGAGAAATTAAATAGATGCATGATTACAAGCGAGTCTACTCAAATCCTAGGTTCAAAAAATTAATACACTTTCACATGTTAAACTACATTACGGAGATCGTGGGATCAAATCCATTTACAGTAATTAACGAAATTACAGTGTTGTGAAAATAAACATACAGATCGTAGATCCTATTGTATTAACATCCTCAAAGTAGGCATAGGATAGTAAATAAATAAGTCAAACTAATTATAGTATTGACTGATATGTTAGCTAGCATAGCTACTATCACGGCATCGAAAGAACAGTCACCAAGATCGGTATCGCTATCATCGATAGCCGACTAATAAAAATAAAAAACCGTAACTTCAATTTAATATATCATAGACCCTATGGGGCATGTCAATAAAAAAAACAAACAGTATAATTATTGAGTCGTAAGTCCACATCGTAGCTACCCTAATTTTTACATAGGCAGAGCCTCATTAAAGCATTCAATTATAACCATCGCGCACTCAGAACTATTTAAACAAAGGTGCAAGATATAAACAAATGTAACTCACTCATGGATGTCATGCTTCAAACAATTATTGGATGGGATTAAAGCTAGCATAATTTCATTAACCAAGAAAACACTACAAGATAACCAACGCATTTCTAGGCCAAGCTCTGAGGTTGTAATCACAATTTATAAAACCAATGTAGTATTACTCATGGTCGTAATACCATCACGATGGAAGAAGGTTCGTTTAATACAAAAAATCATGGTTGTAAATATGGAGTTTACAAAAAATGATAATGGATGTTTCACAGCCAAAGTGCAGCACTCCCTTTCATTTTAAACAACATAATATATATATATATATATATATATATATATATATATATATATATTACAGAG
>LPNX010774369.1:356465-517852 GCA_001517045.1 Pseudotsuga menziesii
CTTCAAAAAGTATGGGAATAAGTACTGTTAAGGGCACCCAAACCTTGTCAGGGTAAAATCCTAAACATTACGTTACATTACAGTGCCATGATAATGGGTAAAGAGTTGGAACAAACCTAATAAGGGTTTCATAAAACCAATTATGAATTCTTTTAAAACCGAAAAGACCATTTATCTTCAATTTGATGAGGCTACCCTTTGGAACCTCATGACCTCTAGCCAAGATGACTTGCAACTAGGACTTGGTTGGGTCAGCATGGGTCAAAACCTTTAAAGAAATTGAAATAAAAAGAAAGAAAACATAGTTTAAACCAGGGATACCTTACCTAGGTGTTTGGAAACACAGGCCTGGGTGGAGGTGACCCTGTCACCTCCCTCTCCAACGCCTTCATCTAGCACATTGTTGCAAGTTAGAGTTAGTGTTATGGTTGGAAGGTCAAAACATTTCAAAATCTACTTCTTTTAAATATTTGTTAAACAATTACCTTGCCATTTGGCAGTGAGGTCCATGGGTCATCTCCTCTGGATTACCCTTATCCCTCTTCAACATACAACCACCAAAACCTTTCAGTAATTTTTTAAAGACAACTACTGTAAATGTTTTTAAAGTGCAGAGTTAAGTATCAAGCCTTACTCACCTGTCAAAATAGACTAGTTGCATGGTAGAAACATTGGCAGGAACATTGAATCTCCATGTTGAAAGGTAGGCAGTTGAGGAAGCCTTTGAAAATAGTTACCTCAGATAAACAAGACAATGCCATTAAAAAATTAAGAACATAGCAAGCCAAAGCCATTAGCACCATAAACTAGAACATTATTTCACACATAGCATATTTTGGCCCTCGACTAGCCTTTGACTAACAACACTATCAAATGAAGCCAAGACAAAGTTAAGGAGATTTTATGAAACCCTGCGAGACTGTGTGATATCACAATCCAGGTGTAGGGAATATATTGAATTCTCATGCCAACTTAGAGCCTGGTTGTGTTGTCAACTCGTAGTGGGGATAGTTATTTAAGTCAACCAAGTACCATATTAAATCACAGGAAAAATATCTTTACAACCCTAATCATTGCATACCATCGAACCATGGGACATGAATAAGGGTTCCAAACCTTATATTACATCATGGAAACCTTGGCACATATTTTTATAACCATAACTATAGTAAAATCCCAAGGTTAAATATTACGACATGAACAATGGTATATGCACTAATCATTTATGGTGTTAGGAATGCCATATAATGCCTTCATGGTCATGCCAATGTCCACACCCCTTTACGCTATAACCATAGTATATATAATATAAATATATTTGAATCATTATATCACTTAGCGCTAGGTTAGACCAAGACCATCGAACATCATGGCAAAGTGCTATGTCTTAAAAACATCAAAACTATATTACTAGCATAAGTTTGGGTTTATTCTTTGACATATTTAAATCATTATAAAACCATAAAATATAGCATTTACACCGTGAACATCAAGGACCATAAAGAAATGCATTAATTCCAAAAGAGGTAGTATCATGCCAACAATAAGTATGTAAACCTCACCTTCTATTGATAAAAAGAGGTCACCGTATGGAGAACCATACACTTTACAAACCCTAAGTTTCTCACACTTGGGGAAGGTCTTTACAAATATAGTATAAACTATGGTAAGTCCAAGTCCTTGAAAACATAATGCAATTAACGGGTTGGGATCAAGACCATGAACAGTAGCCCATGCCTTAGGCTAGCTCAACCTATTATAAAGAAAAAATTAAATAAGAACATGTATAAACAAAGTACATCATCTACGTAGACATGGCTAAAGGTTTTGGAAAAATCTAGACATTGTAATCATCAACAGAACCTACTGTATCCAACAAGACAAAGATATTAAAAATAGTAGAACTAAACCATAGAAATATGCTAAGTAAATATAAAAGTAATGCATGTAATATATTTTTTTCGATTTTTTAGGAGTGTTACATAATGGTATCATAGCACAGTTACAACACTAGGCCTGAACCAACTCAACACTAGAACTATAAAAAACATAGAAAACTAACTTCTACTTTATTTTTGTTTAATTATGTTACAAACAACAAAGAGAATTACATGGAAGATACTAAGATGTCTACAGAAGAAGAACGTCACCCAGAAAATCCTTTAAATAATGAAGAGGGAAACTTAAGGGATGTGGAAATGTGGGTAGACTTAAACGAAAGTCAAGATAATAAATTTGAACTACAAATAATTGTTAAACAGTTAAGGTCTGAGTTATGAACAGTTTAAGAAGATAGCGAACGAATTCTAAAGGCTCTGGAAGAATTAAATGCTATTATGTTAGCTAAGATACATAATAGTGAAAAGGAAAAAAATACGGAATCTGAACATGACTTGCCAAAAAATCCACCTTACAAACATAATTGCAGGAAGCTGGAATTTTCAAGCCATAAACCTAAAATTTTTAGTGAAGACTCAGTTAAACATCACAAAAAACAACAAGAGTCAAGCAAAAGCAATGATGATAAAAAAAGGAAAAATAAATACAATAGGCTTCTTAAACAATTACTAAAATGATATTGTGTGTATACCTAGGAGAGTGAGAGCCTGAATCATCGCTTAACTCTGGTCATCCATAATTGTTAACAAGTTGAGCTTGAACTCCATGCATTTATTTTATGTAGTTAATTGTGACCTATCAAACTCACTTGGTTTTTATTGTGGACTTGATCATGTGGTTGATTTTTGGTATCTATAAAAACTATTCACTATTGGACATAAGTCTTCTTTTGTTTCCTCAAAAATTTTATTCATTGTATGTGTACTAATGAATTTATCAAAAATGTATTGGACATGAAAATTAGTTATATTATTTTGGTATTATAGCATCTTTCTTGGCCGCTCTTCCTCACATGTTATGATAAGGTTCTAGGAAGGATTTGTATAACTTTGTCTCTTCTTTTCTTTTTCTAATTGTAGTGTGTAAGTATCAGGTGTCTTCCATATCATTGTGCACATCAGTGAAACAACGTGTTTCATAGTTACTCACTCTTTCTAAACAATTCATGGGAGACATAGTTGTTAGTTTTTATCAATCAAGCTAGCATTATGTTAGGATCTTTAACTGAGAGAAAAACAAGTACAACAATCAAACACAAGAGACAATGAACACAGTGTTTTTTCTTGGGGAAACCATAAATGGAGAAAACCCCGCAAATTCCCCAGAGATAGAATCAACACCAAAATTTAAACCCCCAAAACAGTAAGATGATCTCCTGATAGCAGTAACCTATTTCTTCCTTTCCCCGGTGTCTTTCTCTTCCTCAACTATGTGCTACAACTGAGCGTGAGTGAGTGTGTGCTAAATAAAGAGGCTAGATCTCTATTTATACTAATTCCTAACATGACTAAACCCTACTAGTGTCGACCTATCTAAGAGAGTCTAATAAGCCTAGTGCCACACAACTGCGAGGACTTTAACCCTTAGACAATAGGAGGGTTACCCACAATAACTTGACATGACTTTTTTACATTATAGATCCTCCCAATAGGAACATTAGGGCATGACATGACTCAAGTATGTCACAAATACATCCCGAAATAAACATCGGGTTATAATGACTTGTTTACATTATAGATCCTCCCAATAGGAACATTAGGGCATGACATGACTCAAGTATGTCACAAATACATCCCAGAATAAACATCGGGTTACAATACATAAGAAATACAAGTGAATACATTCTGAAGTTACATATTCATCAACAATACCTCTTAACTAGGAAGGTATTCTCTCGACACAGTTTTTCAGCACAAGTCTTCTTCTCTGTATCATCTGGGTCATCGTCAAGTTCTCGTCATCTTCATCTTCAAGTCATATTCATATGGATCTGGATCATCACTCAATATGTATCATCACATGGTCATCATCATTGGATCTGGATCATCACTCAATCTGGATCATCATCACTGGATCTGGATCATCACTCGGTCTGGATCATCATCACTCGATCTAGATCATCACAAGGTCATCATCACTAGATCTAGATCATCACTCGATCCGGATAATCACTGTTGGATCTATATCATCACTCAATATGGATCATCTCAGAGACATCATAACTGGATCTAGATCATAGCTCAATATGGATCGTCACTGGGTCATCATCACTGGATCTAGATCCTTACTCGATCTGGATCAGTACCACAGGTGCTATCTCATGATTCTTCTCATCATAGGAAGTTCTACAGAGCCATCCCTTTTTCATGTTGGTTGTATGCCTACCTCCTCGTAGGTATTTGGTAGCCCTTATATCTAACCTACTCGTCAGAATGGAAAGCACTCACATCTGACCTACTCGTCAGAAAGGAACAACACTTACATCTAACCTACTTGTCAAAAAGGCATGCACTCACATCTGATATTGTAGGAACCAATCCTACAGTCACATCAGAATGGCCCCTAGTCCTAGACTAAGCTACCCGGTAACTGACCAAGTGCCTCCATTCTCCCAGAGAATGGCAGTAGCCCTTACATCTAACCTACTCATCATAATGGCCAGCACTCACATATGACATGGAAGGAAGCAATCCTCTCACAATGACAGAATGGCAACATCCCTTATATCTGATCAAGTGGGAACAAATCCCTTAATCACATTAGAATGACCATGCGCTCACATGTGATCATGTAAGACTACATCTTACAATCGTCTCAGAAAGGCCCTCAGTCCCAGACCAAGTATTCCTAGTAACTCACTAGGAAACTCCATTCCCAGAATGGAAATATCCCTTATATCTAATCATGTAGGAACCAATCCTACAGTCATATCATAATGGCTTAGCACTCATATCTAACATGGAAGGAACCAATCCTCTCACCAAGACATAATGTCTCAGCCCTTACATCTGACCTACTCGTCAGAATGGCTTCCAGACTCGTCACTTCCCCTTGGAAGGGACCTCGATCTGGAGAACACCAAGCTTCTCCCTGAAGTACTCAAACTTCACTCAGGCCAATGGCTTCGTCAACACATCATCTATCTGATCGTCCATCGCAACATACTAGAGCTTCACTGCTGCCCTCTTCACGATATACCTGATATAGTAATACTTGATCTCGATATGCTTCGAATTGTCATGGAACACTGGATTCTCTGACAACTTCACACAACTCTGGTTGTCACAATGTATACAAGTAGCATCCATCTAGAGATCAAATAAATTAGACACTAGATTCCTCAACCATACTACCTCACAACTAGCTAAATAAGCTGTGACATACTATGCTTCAGCTGTACTCAGTGCCACACAGGATTGCTTCCTGCTAAACTAAGAGATCACACCTAGTCCCATACTGAAACAACATCCTGAAGCGCTCTTCCTATCGATGGCACTGCCTGCCCAATCTGAATCAACATAACCCTCTAGGTTAATATTCTGATTCACCTTGTACTTGAGCCCATAATAAATTGTACCCCTCAGTTACCTCAGAATATACTTTGTAGTAGTCAAGTTAACATGTCTCGGATCTGTCAATAACTGGCTCAAGGTGTTCGCAGCAAAGCAAATATCTGGTCTTGTGTTCGTCGGGTGCATCAAGGACCCAATCATCTGACGATACATCATGGAATCAACCGCTTTCGATGAAGCATCACTCAATAGATTCAGGTTCGACACCATAGGTGTGTCCATAACCTTGCAGTCCATAATTCCAAACCTCTTTAGGATCTCTACTGCATACTTCCCTTGTCCAAGGGAGATTCCATCCGCACTCTGGCACACCTACATACCTATAAAATAATGCATCATACCCAAGTCCATCATTTCAAACTCGGCAGCAAGATTTATCTTCGTATCAGCAATCAACCCATGCATACCTATCACAAACAGATCATATACATACAGTAGGAGCATCACTGGGTTGCCATCTTCAACCTTGTAGTAAAGGTTGGAATCTACTTTACTCTTGGTAAAGCCCAAACTAGATAGAAAGCTGTCAATTTTGTCGTACCATGTCCTAGGTGCCTGTTTCAAACCATACAAGGCTTTCTTCAATCTACACACATGAGACTCCCTGTCATGTGTCTCGAAACTGAGTGGATGCTCTACATACACTTCCTCTTCCACTACACCATTCAAGAAAGCAGTCTTGACATCCATTTGGTGTATCTCCCATTTCATCACTACAACTAGAGCAAGTACTGATCTGATTGAAGTGTATCTGGCTACAGGTGCAAAGGTTTCTTCATAGTGTATTCCTTCTTTCTAGGAGAAACCTCAAGCAACAAATCTTGCCTTATATTTCTCTATGCTACCGTCTGTAGCATGCTTGATCTTGTAGATCCATTTGGAAGTTACAATTGACATCCCTTCTAGTCTTGGGACAACATCCCAAACATAATTCTTCATGATTGATTGATACTCTTTGATCATAGCATCCTTCCATTATTTTTGTTCTGCCGCTTCTTCATAATTGGAAGGTTCTTTATCAATGAAATCACATAGTAATGCTACATACCCGGAGCAGGATCTTGTCCTCTTTCTTTCTCTGTGATTCTCTTCTAGATCCCCATATATTTCTGCACCTTGGATAACTTCTCATACCCAAGCAGGTTTCCTCTTATGAGGATTCTTTTCTGGAGGTGGATCTATAGGTCTTTTTGGTTCTTCAAATTCTTGAACTTCTTCTTGAGTTTCTTCATTCATGGTTGTATCATGAATTCTGGGTGCTTCCGATTCTTCAAGAACTTCAGCAGGTCTCTTTCTGGATTTGTTTTAAGTTGAATGTTCATCAAATGTCACATCCCTGCTGATGTCAATCTTCTTGAATCCTGGGAAGTATATTTTGTAAGCCTTCAAGCTTTCAAAGTATTTCACAAATATACCCTTCTTTCCTGAAGGATCTAATTTAGTCCTCTTCTCTTTTCGAATGTGTATGTACACCAGATAGCCAAATATTCTGAGATGGTTGACTTCTGGTTTCTTTCCGGAGAATACTTATTCAAGAGTCTTGTTCTCTAGTACTCTATGTGGAGTACGGTTTTGTACATACACCGTTGTTTTGGCAGCTTCCACCAAAATATGCATAGGAAGATCTTGATCATGAAGCATTGCTCTTGCAGCTTCCATGATATTTCTATTCTTCCTTTCTGTAATCCCATTCTTTGTTGGATTATAAGGAGTGGACAACTTCCTCTTAATCCATGAGTCTTTCCATAGCTATTTGAATTCATTCAAAGTGAATTCTCCACCATTATTTGATCAAAAGGTCTTGATCTTCTTTTCAGTGTGATTCTCGATCAAGGCTTAGAGTTCCTTGAACTTGTTGAATACTTCATCTTTGTTCTTCATGAAGTAAATCCATGTCTTCCTATAAAATTCATCAATAAAAGAAACATAATATACATACCCTCTTAGTGAGATTGATGACATAGCACCACATACATCAGAGTGGATGGTTTCCAAGATTCCTTTTGCTTTGCTTTCACTACTTGGAAATGTCTTCTTTGTATTATTTCCTTTTGCACATCCTTTGTAGACCCCATCATGTTTTTCTTGAATTTCTGGAAGAACTTCAACAGCTTTGCTTGCCAGTGTTAGTGCTCTGTA
Source organism: Pseudotsuga menziesii (assembly GCA_001517045.1). NCBI lineage: Eukaryota > Viridiplantae > Streptophyta > Pinopsida > Pinales > Pinaceae > Pseudotsuga > Pseudotsuga menziesii. Next base: position 364,076 of record LPNX010774369.1, read on the forward strand.
ATGCACATGTGCAAGCCTTCTATGCCAAAGCTCATTTGGCTCAACTATGTAATGGACCAAGGGTTGTTCTGGATGGCCCTTTAATTTGTACAATCCTCCTTCTTGTTCTCCAATCACTACCACATCATCGATAGTCTTTCCTTTTGGCCACATGATGACTTCACCATCTATAAATGCAACCCTCGTGCCTTTTTCATCTAATGCAGATATGGAGAGAAGGTTCTTCTTGAGACCTGGTACAAACAATACATCTTGAATCTTCATAGACTTTCTAGAGTCTAGTTTATAGGAGGATTCCCCACTACCTTTTACTGGATATTGGTAGTCATCTCCAAGCTTCACCTTGTGAGGTGATTCATGTTCTGAAATTTTTACAAAGGACTCTTTGAATCCTATCATATGTTTGGAAGCCCCACTGTCTATAATCCAATCATTGCTTCCATGTGTGATGTTTCTCGTGAGAGCAGAAATCAAGACATATTCTTCTTCACTAGAAGAGTCTTCACTTTCATATCTGGTTCTCTTCTTGGATGGTTCATCATCCTCTGCAGCATGAACATGATGTCTTCTCTAGTTGCTCTTTTTCTTATTCTATATTTTAGGACAATCCCTTGCAAAGTGTCCTACTTCATCACATGTATAACATCTGATTCTAGACATATCTTTTCTAGAGTTATTTTTAGAGAAATGCTTACCTCTAGAGTGATGAGAACTTCTTTTGGTTTTCTTGGAGTGTACTGTGAAATCTTGATCTTCACTTCCCATATTTTCTTCTGGAGCTATTATCTGAGATTCTTCTTGAGAGCATTCTTCCCACAGTCTGTTGAACTTGACTAACTTCTTTCTAGCACATATCCCTTGAATAAAGGAGTCCCATGATCCAGGGAGACCATTCAAGGTGGTCATCACAACCTCTGCATTCTCTACTACTTCCAGCTATTCCTTGATCTGAGAGACCCTTGTAAAGTAAGACTAGCTGGTCTCAGCATTCTGGATATTTACATTCTTCAGTTGGTTTCTTAGAGTCATCTTCCAGTTTATGTTATTCCCTTCAAACAATTTGGTTAGGGCATCAAACATAGCCTTAGGTGTCTTTAGGGAAGACACCTGTGGTATGAGGTGATCCTTGATTGAATCAACAATGATCCCCTTTTCCATAACAAATTTCTTCTTATGTAAGGCCTTAGCCTCATCTCCCTCTGAAACTGGAACCTCCTCATTGATATAGGAGTCCAACTCATTTTCTTCTAGGATCAGGGAGATCCTTTACTTCCAAGCTCGAAAGTTATCAGCTCCCTCAAGCTTTTCATCAAGCTTGGTATGATGAGACATCTTAACTGAGAACCTCAAATGGAAATACAAAAGATTTAGATCTTACCAAGTCAAGATGTCGTATTTGGATTTGGAGCTAAAATCCTGTAGTGTTGGTTTAGGAGCACATTAGGGTTTAGCTTTTCCATAGTTCTGTCCAACCAAATGCTTTGAATTTGATCCCTAACTTCAATTTTTGGGAGGAGATCAATCCAGGCCTGGGCTCACTGAAAAATTCCTCTTTTGTGAAAAGCCCTAATTTTTGGCAGCAGTGTCGGAGCCAAAACTGAAAAACCTCAGAATTGGATTATGTTTCAACAGAAATATGCGCCCTAGGGAGGAGAGTTATTCCAACCTTCTTTTGCTGAAAATCTGTGGAGAGAGATCCATAAAGTAGGAAGCCCTAGCTCCTGCAGCTGCATAGTGTCTTCTTCTCAGGTTAGCTCTGATACCATGTTAGTTCTTATCAATCAAGCTAGCATTATGTTAGGATCTTTAACTGAGAGAACAACAAATACAACAATCAAACAGAAGAGACAATGAACAAAGTTTTTTCCCTCGGGGAAACCATAAATGGAGAAAACCCTGCAACTTACTTAGAGATAGAATCAACACCAAAAGTAACCCCCAAAATAGTAAGATGATCTCCCGATAGTAGTAACCTCTTTCTTCCTTGCCCTAATGTCTTTCTCTTCCTCAGTGATGTGCTACAACTAAGTGTGAGTGAGTGTGTGCTAAATAAATAGGCTAGCTCTCTATTTATACTAATTCCCGACATGAATAAACCCTACTAGGGCCGACCTCTCTAGGAGAGTCTAATAACCCTAGTGCCCTATAATTACAGGGACTTTAACCCTTAGACAATAGGAGGGCTACCCACAATAACTTGACATGACTTTTTTACATTATAGATCCTCCCGATCGGAACATCGGGGCATGACATGACTCAATTATATCACAAATACATCCCAGAATAAACATCGGGTTACAATACATAATAAATACAAGTGAATACATTCCAAAGTTACATATTCATGAACAATAATTGGGTTACATAGTAGAAGGACCAATGGTTTTTCATGTTGCCTAGCTCTTGGGACCATCTCTATAAACCTTTATATAGGTTGACATTTTTTTTACATTCCAACTAACTTCTATCCATGATAAAGCCTATGGAGTACCATAATTTCACGTCTAAATTTTGTCTTCTACTACCAACATCATCATTTTTTATAGTTCACTACAGATATTAATAATGTAAACAATTTACAAAATCCTTAACTACTTTTTATTACAATACCAAACATGGATGTAGTTCTATCATGCATAGGTTTGTAATTATAATACTTCAATTCCATGCACATAGAATTGAACAATATATAGAATAATCAAATGCTTAACAAAATTATAAAAGATGGTATTTCAAGGGACATTGAAAGAACTTATCTCTGTGGGAAGGGTGAGTGCAAGATAATGATGTTCTCCTTTTGCACATCCTTCATCCTACATATGTAATTTGACATACCTACACAATGATTTGAAATACCTACACAGTGAATCTTACTTCCAGTAAAAAATATGAAACCTAGCAAATTGAATCATCTTTCTGTTGATGCCTAGAAAATTCCCATGTACTAACAGTAAGGATTCTCCCTAGTAATATATCCTAAGTATATCGTCCACCATTTGGTATGGGGAACCCGTCCAGTTAACAGTCTGGCTACCATGGGTCTAATGTTGTTTAATTCTTTATTGGTTAAGTCCCGTTCCACCATTTATGTAATTTTCTTTAAATGAATGAAAAAGTGATGCCTAAGCTAAATTCAAGTGACTGATGAAGAAGAACCTCATAAGGGATGCATAGGCTCTTACTTCCCATCTGATCATTCTTTCTCCTCAACCACTCGTTGGCCACTTTTCCCCACTTGCGCAACCCAAGTTCTGCGTAGCCCGCTGATCTAACAACTACCCGAGATACCGTCTCAATAGAGAAATCCCCATTGACAACACCTATGAAGAAGGCGCAGTCTCACCTGAGATATCTTATAGATGGGTAACCAACGAAACCATGTTTTCATGATTATCGGGGAAGTACAGTCCCTTGGTTCGCAACCAAGGAGCTCAATGAAGGTAGTAGGAAGGTTGGATGGAGGAGTTGGTTTTGTGCGAATGAACACAACTGTATGTCATTACGTGTGACCTGACTTTCCTTTCTCCCTTGTAGTTGGTGTAACTCGGGCGATGCAGCTAACTCGCATCAATTAGCTCTATTACTTACGTTGGGGTTCCTAATAGGGATTAACCTGAATGATGATATATATTTATAGTGTTAATTCAAGAAGATAGTATGTTCATCTTTCTATCGTTTGCAAGAAACTGACAGAAACTGAACCATATTTAATATTACACTGGAGCAACTATGAATCAATCACATAGACATTCACCATAGTAATCATTCATTTGGACACAAGAAATAACATGGAAACCCATATTGGAAAAACCACCAAGGTGCTCTTCATCTGACATGAGAAAGGATACAGCAACTTGCAGTCTGTGGGATTCAGACTGATCTTGAGATATGTCTTGAAGCTCAGACTCATAGTTCTCATGCTCTCTGGTTCGCTCATCTACTCTACTCCTACTCCTAGCGGTCTGCTCCCTCTACATCCAGATATGCGACTCAATATCCCTTCTAGTGCTACCATACTCTTCCTGAGTTTACTCTTCTAATCACTATGACATTACAACATGACAGGAATCCTCCTCCACGGATTACCATCGAATAAAAATCCCCTGGACACTTGCATAAAATTTAATGGAAACCTTACAAACTAACGGATCAACCATGCTCTACGACATCAACCTAATAACTTGGAAACATGAAATAAGTCTGACCCACCCTCTAACCATTACATCCTTCCTATTTATACTAATTTACATGGCCACGCAGGGCCAACTACTTCCCGGCAGTCTGTTACCCGTCAGCATCAGCCACCTCTCTGGTTATAGCTGTGGTGATCATGACTTAACATGAGGTACTATCGGCCTGACTTACAAATATATTCTCATACGTACATAGCTGCAAGCTTATGCCATATTATATGGCCATGATAAAGATCCCGTATCTGTCGCTTTCCTACTGTTTTCCCCTTGCACACATCCGCGCTTTCCTTTCCTTTTCCATGCCCTCCTCCGTTCTACCTTTCCAGGCCCTTTTCACCCTTTGCGCTCTTCTTTTGATTCTATTGAGCATGCATGCATATTCCTTGGTTGTGTGCATGAAGTTCCTTCTTATGTCCCTTTCCTGGGCCAACAGGCCCCCAACACTCACTTGTGGCTCATCCCGAGCCACTAAGGAAGGGGCATCTGAGCAGCCCGATCTGCGCGGTATCTTTTGGGAACAAAATAGAGTTTTCTTTTTTTTCAGATGCATCTTAACTTGCACAATTCACTGCTTGCTCTGCTTTTTTTTTGGCAACTTTGTGACAGGTTCTTGTGTTTCTCACCTCCTACTGTTTGTAATATGGACCCTTTTCACATTTGGAATCACTTGAAGTATATTCACAGAATCAATCATAGAAGGTTTACTACTTCCAGAGCTGGTGCCCAGGCTTATGCATTTCATTGAAGTGCGGGACCTTTTACCTTTATCTTCAATCCTGTCATCATCCTTATCAGCGTGGCCCCAACATTTCTATCAGAACTCTCTGAGTCTTCCTGTAAATCACTATCTTTAATGCAGCGGAAATAAGGACATCGACATGGATGGTTTCGTAGCACCTTTTGAGAGGAAGGGGAGTGGAGGATTTGATTGCAGATTTCGCTTGAGATAGCAATGTAAGCTGATGCGCTTCGCACTTAGAGCAATATCTACACAACCAGGAATGCTGTCTTTTCTCTGGGACTCTCTCATCATCTTATCATAGTCCGTCTTGAAATTCAGCAATGATGATTAGTGTCCCATTCCGATACAGTAATCCAAGCGGTCTTGAAATGGATGCCACGCTCATGCTCCTAGGGTTTGGCTCATGGGTGTGGCATGCTGCTACGGATTTTTCTCTTACTGTTCCTCCTTATGCTCATGGCTATTGCTTCCTACTTCTCACCACCCTTTTTGCCATAGATATGAACTTTGAAGACTTGTCCCTATTGAAAACTAGACAAGTCCTACTATTCATGGTGGTGGAGGTGAGTGATTTGCCCCACTGTGACAAATATCACCTCAGTAGCAAAGAGAACAAGCCAGCCTCTACTCGCTACTCCCTCCTCATCCCAGAAAGAGCTAAATGACCCGCCTGTAGGGTTGAAAGACATGTCCCCATCTCAAGTCTGTAGACTTTGCGAAAGGCTACAGAGACTGAGGATCGGTTCCCACAGAGCTTGTCAAGATGGGATGGGTCTCTCGTCTCCACAGGAGCCCGCTCTGGTGCCACCAACAGGGTCGCTACTCTTCTGGTCTCATAATAGCCAAATATGATGTCATCAAAGGCTTGTCAGTGAGTTGAAGCCACTGATTGATTATTACCATCTTTCTTTCTATTTCTAGCTACACCCGATAGACTGAAAGCTGCAGCAACAGCTTTATCCCACAAGGATGTTTGGCAGTAGACTATCCGAGTAATTTTTAACTGTAACTGGTGGGCGAGAAGCAAAACACAGTGATACTGACTTAGTGTAAGCGAACCCTGATCTTATATGGAGAGTGTCGGGTCTTCTTTCATGCAGGCTTATCTAGTGGCATTATGAGGAAAAGACACTCACCCTGTGTATGAGATTTCCTTCTTAGATATTCTATGATTACCGAAATTTCCATTTTTGGGTAATGACAGTCGTGTGCACATGTGGATGGGCTGGACAGTCACAGTGACCAAGTTCTCCATGCTTGATCCTGCTGCAGTGTTGTCCTGGTGCAAGCACTAAACCTCCCCCGATTCTTGATGCATTTAACGATTTGTCAGCATATGCCAGCTATCTCGAACTTGCCATCATTTACTTCAGAATTGGTTTTGGTGGTGGTTGTAATGTGTCTCATCATAGCTGCACTAATTTTGCCATAAGTTCTTCCGACCTACTACACATGCGTGGTGCTTATGGTTTCCTCCAAAATTCTTTTTTTTTTATTTTTATTTTTTTCCAGCTGGATGCCTTGGTCACATTTTTGTACATTATTGCAAACTTGTTGGTTCTGGGACTGCTTGCTCAATAGTACAGACCTTGTCTTGGAATTCTTGCACCAGGGATTCTACCTTTGCAACTTTCACCACAACTTCCTCTACTTGCATGGTGAATTGCTCCACTTGGTCGGATGGCACATGATCCAACAAGTCTTTCTCTATTGACTGCAATATGCCTTGAAGCTTTTGTTGCATTGGCTGAATATGGTTTGTGATATTTTCTGCCTCCGTCTAGAATTCCTCAACCTTGGCTTCCCTAGCCTTTTCCTACTCGTGAAGGGTCTAGACTTCCTGCTAGAGATTTTTTATCTCTACATGCTTAAGGACCTTTTGTTGGAGTGGCAGTTTTCGCATGTCCACCTTTGTGGCAGTGATGCGCTCGTCTGCCTAACGAATGCGCTACCTTATTTTCTCAGTTGCGCTATCCTTAAGTAATGTTTCTCAAATGGTTGCAACATCGTCTATGGGCTTTGCATAGATTGCTTCTCCACCTTTGAGTTTGGTAGCAGTTTCAGACACTACTGCTTTTCTTTCTGCCAGCACCTCTGGGGGTGTGCTTGGTATATGTTGGGCTTGCAGATATTCTACTTGGCATTGAAGATATTGCACGATATCTGCAAGCCTAGCCACTTTAGCTAAGGTGTCTTCATTGGCCTGTCCAACCTCCGGTGGGAATGTTGTGATGACATTCTTAATGGAATCCGCCAACGTGACACGGCTTTGCTCTCGGGCTAAGATTTTTTGTTCCTTCTCAGTCAAGGAGTTGGTGCACTCTTGCATCTCCTATTCCTTTCCTTGCAAGAGGATATTATGTAGTTTGGCCTTCCTTTTCCACTTTGTTGGTTGATGAGCAACGATGTTTTGCCTTAGCCAGAGTTCTGCTACAACTACTTGCTGGAGAACATGGATCTCATCCAAGAGAAAATTGGAGAACTCTATCTCAGCGGTGCTAGTATCAATATCTGCATTTGTCTCCTCTTTTACATCGAGTGCTTGCGTCTGAATGAGTACCTTGATTGGTGGCTCCCATGGCATTGTGATAAATGGAATGTTAGGATCAATGTGATAAGCTTTGGTGTCCACCGTGTGCTTGAGCTCATTGACAACTACTGTTAACTAATTGAGGTGGGTTTGGACCTGGGCAGTGATGCTATCTTGTTGAGCCCTTATGTCACCAAGGTTATCTTGTGAAAATTTCGCTACAATGCTAGCAAGTTCTTGCAACTAATCCTCTGTTAAGGTATTGGTGTTTGTTGTTTTGTCTACCTTTTGCTTCTTTCGCAATGATTGGCCTTCCTCTGGATGTATACGAGTCTGTGTCCCCTCTTCAGCATGCAGCTTTGGAGAAGGATGGTGGTATGAGTCCTTTGTATCATCATCATCTTCTAGGTTTTATTGTGATGGGTCCCCTTGGGTATCATCACCTTCTTGCTCTTCACCCTAAACTTGGTGAGTTAGTGGTTCTTCTACATTCTGATCTTCAGGAAATGGTTCTGCAAGTGGGCCACGCCATTCCTCCAGCCAGAATTTGATAATTGTGTCCACATCCTCGTCAGTTACTACGAACCTGTCTTGATGTATATGATGAAGTGGACCTTTGACATGTAACAAATTTATATGGTTCATATCATCTTCAAATTTGACAAAAGAAGCATACCTTTTCATAGTTGCGGTGTAGATCCTGTTTGTTTGCCGAACAACCTGGCATAGTGCCTCTGCATGCAAGAAGAATACCACATTGCTATCCTGCTAATGCGTGGTGTCGGTCTTGTCTTCCCATAAGTTCTAATATTTTTCCCCCAAATAGGGGACCGGGAAATTCATATGCACATAGTCCAGGGGGTCATCCCAGATAGTGAAGAAGATCAAAATTAATAGCCAGGAATAGTAGAATTTATACCCTTCCTTTTGTTGCACCAACATCACATTTTCGAACAGGGCAATGAGCAAGTACCATGAACAGTTGAATTTCTTTCCTTGTGCACCTAAATCTACAATTTCTATTACTCCTGCAAAACATTGCGACGGCACCACTTTATGAAATATTTTATAGGATAATAATTTTGCAGTAGCTCGGACACTTTTGTTTTGGATGGGCCCAATTAAGTATCCCCTTCCCATGTGCTGAAGGTTGTGATTCCGCTTAATGGCCTGATTTTTATGCTTAGCGAGGTAAGGCAAAAGGGTCTTTGCCTTCACTTGGAATCCTTGTAATTCTCGCTATGAGTTCAACAGTAATTGGGTATGGCTGATCTAGCCATAAGTATCCTCTATGAACATAGACCAGCAACTGCTTTACATATGTACTGGCCTATACACTATGGCCGAAACGAGGCATGAACAGAATGTTTGTGAGACCTGAAGTTCCTAGTCCCTTAGCCAACTTTTGTGGTTTGATTATCTTGACAACAAGGTTAGCAGTTTGTATTATATCCATGCAGTTTGTTATCTGTAATCCCTCCTATTGTCGAGTGTCGTAGCCCTAGAGTTTCAAAACATCTAAGGTGGGGAGGATGTCCTTCAGCACAGGTATGTTGATAGGGATCCTTGGTGCGATCAAAGTGGTCACTAGTTTTGTCAGGAGATCTGCATGCACTGCACCAAGTATTCTTGGTATAATGTAAGCTGGGAAGTTTGGGTCAGCCTATTTTCTCTATAGATCTACATGTGGTAGCAGTTATTCATCTTCATCATCAGTTCCCTGGTCAGTAGTAGGTGTATTTTTGCGCTCGCTTGGAGTGTTTGGAACTGTACGTTTCTTTAGTCTCGGATGTGGTTGTGCAAATGACTCGCCTAGAATAATTGGTATATCTTGGATTAGGTTTGGCACATGATTCCATCCAGGGGTCTAAATTGTATGTGGCCTTCTTGTTCTTGCAATTGTGTTAGTCTCTAGTGATTGCTACAGCTGTAGGATTGCTGGTGACTGTATTTCTACTTCCTCTTCGATTAGGCAGCCGGAGATGATAATGGCGTCAGAAGCCTCACTTTCACTGGGAATCTTAATTACCATGGGTTTGAACGGGATGGAAAATAGGTGACAAGATGCAGGTGTGCAATAGATCGTCTTTGGTTCTCTTAGTGCACAACAGAAAACTGTCCTGATGGAGAAACGAATATTTAGATAGCAGACAATGTCGTTCAATCATTTATTTGATAGTAGTTTAAGGTCTAACCATGCTTGCAGGATGCCTTTTCCAATGCTTTCTCCATTACTTTCTATAGCTGACCTTTCAGGCTATACTTGTCAGACCAGTAATGGAAATTAATGCTATGACAATTTTCGAGAGCTAACAGTACACCACCTCACTCCTCGTACTGGGTGTATTTAATGCCATGCAAGTGACCTAGCCATGCAGATCTTTGGTATGGATCTAGAGGTGAATGCTAGCCAGCCTGTCATTCCTACTTTTTTCCTTCTTTGGTGCCTAGCTATCTTGGCACTTGCACACTTTAGGTTGCCCACTTGGGTATATGTGATGATGTGACCACTGGGTGGTTTAGTGCTTGTGCTTTCTATTGGTTCTATTACAATATTGCAACAGAATAGTTTACGTCTTTTTTTTCATTTTTTTCTTTTACACGTGTTGGAGTAGGGTCTCAGGAAACTGCCATTGAACAAACTCACGATGTGGGTACCATCGACTCTTCTAAAATTGCATTGTTCCCTTACCCATAGTTGGTGTGATGGTATATGACCGTAGCCAAGTTGCCTTTAGGTTGTGCGGGTGTGCAAAGGCTCTTCTGTCATAGTGCAAGATAAGTCTCCCTTCTGTGGATGGATTCACTCTGATATATTGACAATGTCACGCCGGTAGATATTGTTGAAGTGTTTTAGTCTACAATCGCAAAGGTATCTTCATCCTCTCTAAGTCTTCCACCATTTCCTTTATTTTTGTTCCATCTATAGGGAATAGGGTCTGATATTTGTTCAGGAGATCTATGATTTGTACAACTGTTTCATCCTGTGAGTGCTTGGAGATTACTCTGCAATCTTTGCTTAATTTCATTGTTTTTGGCTCGCCAGAGTTAGTTGGGCTATCTTTTGTGTCCCTGGGTATTTTGTCTTGCTCAGTAGCTGCACTATGTAGGTGAGCATTAACATCGTTGATCTTCTCAACTATACCCTCCTTGTCTTGCTGAATTGTATTATGAATTATAGGGTGTTTGTCAATATTTAGAACTATATGCGTGACCTGTTGGGTTCCTTGTCGTAGCTGCTCATGGTCATCGCAGGTATTGGTCGCTATATCCAAAGCGTAGATGAAACTCTCTTAGGTGGGTAACTCTTTTGACTCAGTCTCCACCTGTCACACAGACCTTGTGACTCTTGCACACCTTCTCATGGAGACTTCATGTAACCTATTTTTCCAATTCTCTAAAGCCTCGCCTGAATCATATGTACATGAACTCACACACTTCCAGCTTAGGTTCCCATATGCCGTTGGACTGATGTGATCTTCGTGCATAGCTATAATATTCTAGATTTGATCGAGATAGTCAACCTACCCCTCATTATAAATGGTTTCAACATATATTTTCCCCTCAAATGGATCAATGGGAGATACTATTCTCATCTCCTCATCTTCAAAGCAGAGGATCCTTTTCTTGAAATTTATAATTGTTTGATTGTCTATAGCCCAATCTATCCCTAGTAGCACAGGGTAAGGATTTGTGTCATCCATAATGTTGATGACCTCAAAGTTTGCATATGTGCGCAATCCCTCAACATCGATGATGGCATTGCTCAGGCATCCAATGGGTAGTACCTTTGACTAATTGGCAAGACGTAGCTAGATAGGAGACTAGTCCAAGTGCATCTTACCCATGCTTTCCCAATTCTGGCGTGTTAGGATATTGACATCCAACCCTAGATCTAAGATGATATAGTCCATGTCATAATCTCCTATCTACGTGTTTATTCTCAATTCATGACCAATCTTACATTTTCGTCGCACTTGGTTAACCTTCTTGTCAATGTGTGGTACTACAGGGATCTGGTCTATTATTGATTGTAACTCTACAATAGCATCTTTGTCTTGGATTAGCATCAAACAACTTGATAGAAGAGGCCTCAACATACTAACATCAGTGGAATATTTCTTTTGGAACCGATGTTGGAATTGTTTCGGCATGTCCTTGACTTCTGCTAAAGTTGATGGTACCTCAGGACTTATGAAGTCTGATTGCACATCCCAGAATACTTCCTTCTGCTTTGGGTTAATCGGTGATTCTTTTTTTTGTGCCTCCAGCCTCACTTGCGGATGCGTTTGTTCTTGTAGGGTCTCTTGCTCTACTCCATTCATCACATTTCCTTTTGTTATGGTAGCAATGTTCAAGTCTCACGGTTCAGCCACGATCATCTGAACATTAGCATTTTCATTTGGGTTCAGGTTTGGTGGGGAGTTGGGTGCAACAACAATTCTTGATTGCCACTTTGCGATCAGCTGAGGGAATTGTTCAACATTATGGTCCTTCCCTTTACAATATGATAATGTCCTTGCAGGCTCTAAGAAATCTATGGCAAAGTGACCTACTTGTCCACAATTATAGCATGTAACTGGACCTCTCCCCCTACAAAATCCTCCTCTGCCACCTCGTCCCCTAAATTTTCTGCCACCCCTTCCCTGATGGTATAATTGCTACTATGGGTACTAGTTCTGCTGGTAATTTTGCGACATGTATGGCTGATGAAGCGCATATAGTTGTTGGTACTGATTAGCTGGGAACTGCACAGGTTGGTACGAGGCTTGTGCCTATTCAAATTGAGGGAACCCATCATTTTTCATTACGTATGTATCAACTATTTTCTCTTTCAATATTTGGTATGCTCTACATTCTTTTTCATCATGTCCTATTGATCTACAAAATTTACAAAATAACTTTGTAGGGGTACTTACAAACTTCTACAATAACACACATTCCTCATCATGGTGGCTTCTTGACTGGCATATACAACACCAGGGTAACCCTTTCCCATTTAGTGGGTTAGGTGCACCAAACGCGACATAATTCATGAAGGTTAGATAGTTATAATTGGTGTGTCTGTCTGTTCTACATTTTGTGCACCATAAGTCCTCTTGTCCTTCTTTGCCCTTCTTGATATTTTGAAGTTGTAGTGTGAGGTTGGCTAGCTGCGACTAAATCTGGAGCATTCCAGTGGCACCGTCAGCAATAGGCGAGGCCTCTATTTTCATTGCCAGCTCCAATGCTTTTGTCTGTGATTCAATCTTCTGCTGCATCAATGGCCCTCGAATATGTGGTACCAGAGCAGCAATAAACCACTCCTTATGTTGTACATTAGACATTTGGAAGCTTACTTTATCCATCATCATCTTGAATCTTTGGTCAAAATCCCACACAGTTTTTGCTACGGCTTGTTTAATCTCTTTAATCTCAGTAATACATTGGGACTCTGATTTGGGTTTTCTGAACTCTGAGATCATTGCTCGGATTTCCTTGAGGGTCTTCTATGATGTTCCAGCTGGGACGGCACAAAAATTCATGAATCAATCTAGGGTGTGACCTCTTAAGGTCATAATCATATGTCCATTCTTTATATCGATAGTATGTACTAAGCATACCATCTAGACAACTTCACAAATAAACCAATGTTGTTCTGGGTCTTCTGTTCCATTCCCATTAAATGTAGGTAACCAAACATCTGTCGCAGCCATTATGTTGGTGTTCCCATTCTCTGGGGTAGGGTACAACTGAGGTGAACCTTCAGGCGCACTAGTTTGGAGACTAGTGTTGTCTACGTTAGAGGTCCTTTTAGGGTATGGGAATCTAGATCTCGTCTCAGGTGATATAGCTGGTGTTTATAATTATGCTCTGACCTTGAGGTCTTGTCAGAGCTATCTGGATCTCCAAGTCCTTCCAATATCATTCTATAGTGCTCCTCTTCGTCGCAAGAGCCTTCATCTTCGCACGACTGAAGTTCATGTTTGATTCCTTCTAACAAACTAGGATTCCATCGACCCCTTTTGGTTTTCCTTCTCTTTCTTGATCTGAATCTTCTCCCATTCCTTAGGAGTCCAACCTCAAGTTCAGGTTCTGTTCTTCTTGGGAACATCTCCACGTGATCCTCCCCATGTTATTACCTGCTTGTTAGTGACATAGCCCCTTCCCAAACACATGGCTCAACTATCTAGGTGCAAAATACCTTTCTCATAAGCTAGTAGTTTTATCCGTGTAGTTATACTCAACAAGTATCTCCTTCGTGGTCCTTGGAAAAAATATCGTTCAGCTTCACTTTATGAAGTTATGGTATCTATTGAAAACTCATTAATATACCCTTGCAATATACTATCAACCCAAAATCAATAGCTCTTGAGACAACGTTACTTACACTGGTTACCACTTGAACCAATTGGTCGCTCCACTCAGTAATCTCCCTTGTCTAGTAGTTGGTCTGTCTAGATGCCAATCCTACCAGCCATTCATGCAGTAGAACAAGGAATTCAGCAAAGAATATCTCATGAATATCATAGTATATATAATCATCCAACCATCATTCTGCACTAAACTGCATTCCTGCACTTTCTTCTTGAGAAAATGCCAGTGTTTTAGCCTCCAGCCAGTATTCTATCTCCTCCTTCATTGGGTGCCATACCATCTCCCCGATTTAATCAAAAAGGTCCCACCAACAGAACCATTTGTTGGCCACTTTTCCCCACTTGTGCGACCTAGGTTATGCGCAGCCCGCCTATCCAACAACTACTCGAGATATCGGCCTGATAGAGAAAGCCCCATCAACAACACCTACAAAGCAGGAGCAGTCTCACTCGAGATATCTCATAGATGGGTAACCGCCGGAACCATGTTTCTGTGATTGTCAGGGAAGTACATTCCCTTGGTTCACAACCAAGGAGCTCAACAAAGGCAGCAGGATGGCTGGATGGAGGAGTCGGTTCTGCATGAATGAACACAACTATATGTCATCGTGTGTGACCTGAATTTCCTTTCTCCCTCGCAGCTGCTGCAACTCGTGTAGTGCAGTTGAATCGCATCAATTAGCTCTATCACTTACATTGGGGTTCCTAACAGGGATTAACCCGAGTGATGATATATATTTATAGTGTTAATTCAGCAGGATAGTATGGTCATACTTCTACCATTTGCAAGAAAATGACAGAAACTGAACCATATTTAATATTACACTGGAGCAACTATGAATCAATCACATAAACATTCACCATAGCAATCATTCATTTGGACACAAGAAATAACGTGGAAACCCATATGGGAAAAACCACCAAGGTTCTCTTCATATGGCATGAGAAAGGATACAACACCTTGCAGTCTACGGGATGCAGACTGATCTTGAGATATGTCTTGAAGCTCAGACTCATAGTTATCATACTCTCTGGTTCACTCATCTACTCTACTCCTACTCCTAGTGGTCTGCTCCATTTGCAGCTAGATTCACGGCTTAACAACCCTTCTAGTGCTACCATACTCTTCCTGATTCTACTCTTCTAATCACTATGACATTACAACATGACATGCATCCTCCTCCATGGATTACCGCTGAATAACAATCTACTGGACACTTGCATAAAATTTAATGGAAACCTTATAGACTATCAGATCAACTGTGCCTTGCGACATCAACCAAATAACTCAGAAATAGGAAATAAGACTGACCCAACCTATAACCATTGCATCCTTCCTATTTATGATAATTTACATGGCCATGTAGGGCCAACTACATCTTGGCAGTTTGTTAGCCATCACCATCAGCCACCCCTCTAGTTATAGTTGTGGTGATCATTACTTGACATGAGGCACTATCGACCTGAATTACAAATATCTTCTCGTACGTGTCTAGCTGTAGGATTATGCCATCTTATACTGCCATGATATGGATCCCATATATGTTTCTTTTTGGTCATTTTCCCCTTGCGTGTGTCCACGCTTTTCGTTCCTTTGTTGCACCCTCCTCTGTTCTGCCTTTCTGGGTCCTTTTCAACCTTTGCACTCATCCTTTGCTTCTATCACGTGCGTGCGTGCATCTTCCTTGGCTACACGCGTGAAGTTCCTTCTTATGTCGCTTTCCTTAGCCAACACCACTTCTATAAATAGAAATCTAAGAAAATTTATTATATTTGAATTTATTCTAAACTAATCTATTATATCCCCGTGGGGATCGAATTTAAAAGAAATAGAGAAATAAACTGTAATTATTCATAATGAATATCACAAATAAGTGTTCCAATTCCATATGCATAGTTACAACAGAAACATTATCAAAGATCGCTTTGAAATAATAAAGTATTCATTACTGAATTTACGCACAAAATTTTATACACAAAGCAAAACCATTCATCATTAAAGAAATAATTCATAAAATCAAAATGATCTCACATTTGTACGGAAACTAGATAGAACTAAATCCACTTTTGAAATTCCACAAAATTCATGCAAAATCCCATGCAGTCCTTTCCCAACAAACATGTCCTTCTTTATTAGCAAAAAAAAATTGTTCTTCTTACAAATAATCCATCCTTCTTGTGTAAGTGAAAATTCTATGTATTCTACCCTCTACCTCTATATATACTACAATTACAATCATCTCATCGACTTCCTTGACCTTAGGAATTCCAAAATTTCATCTTTTAGTGCTTTTCACTAGAAAATGACAAAATACATTAAAAAAAACAAAATTTATTAACCATTCCCAACCAAACTTGAAATATATTCCCCCCACGCATTGGTTTCTTCAGTGATAGTCTCATAATTTGTGAACTCTAGCATTTACACTGTCACCTCGTGTACAACTAGTTGGGTTTTCGCGCATGGCACCCTTTCTGGAGTGGTTCTATATAAGTCTTCCAAGATATAATTGATGACAGAAGCTTGTGCAACCCAAGTTCTAACATCTTCTTCATTGATCATTTCCATTTTCTGAATGTATTCTTCATCCTCATGTAATATGTCCTATAGATATGCCCCATGTTGGTCTTTGTTTGGGAACTAATTGATATTTGCATCCGAAGGAAGCTAGCATCTATCATGAACTTGGCACATCCTTTTATATAACTTCGTACATTTTTCAAGGGTCTTTTCAATTTAATTTTTCAATCTTACAGAAGCTTTTCTTCAAAACTCCACGAGTGCCATCTCTATTTTTAGCCTCCAGTTTTCTTCTCCAGCAAGTGTTCAGAAAATATTGAGTTGGTCTTCACCTAGGTCAATTGGCTTGAACCTTTTCAATGACTTTTATTAGTCTTGTTCTGAAATTAAGTGATTCTGTTGCGATCTTATTCAATCTTGTTTCTGTTTTATTTACCTTATAAATTTCACTCGAGAGATTTATTTGAACTTGGTGTATCTTTCTCTGGATTTTGCAGGCCTGGTCACGAAACACAGTGATGTCCAACTACTTTTCATTAGCTACCTTAATATGAGTGTCAATATATCCTTTTGTGCCACCAACTCTTCTACTTGGGTTCTCAATCTTTCTATCTGTTGGTTTGTTGTGGAATCTCTTGATTCTAGCTTCAAGATATTAGCTTCAAAATCTTTCTTCTCTCCATCCATAATCATCACCTGTACCTCCAAGGCATCCTTTTTTGTCCCCAAAGCTTGGTATTATATTTGGAGTCTTTCCTTTTGCGAGAGAGTATCCTCATGGATTCTTTTTAGTTCTATGCCTTTGCCTCTTGTTTTGACCAAAGTGACTTTCAGCTTGAGCATTTTTTCCTTCTGGTGTTCTACCTTTTCCATTAAATGATCAACATTATCAACATTGGCTTATCCATCAGCTATATTCATAGAGGCCATGAACTTAGGGTCTTTATGAGTACCCTCCATGATGGTATTTTCGGTTACCGTAACCACATCGTCCTGTGATCCTACTTTTAGCCCTTTCTCAGACCTTCTGGTGATGGTATTTCTTGTCTTATAAAAAATATGGTATCTAAGCATGCCACTGTGTGCTGCTTAGATGGAGTGAAAAGAGTGAGGCAAAGTTCTGAAAATGGAACATGGCCACCTATAATTGTGTTTCTTGATGAAGTAGGAGGATCTACTGGTCATTATGAGTAGTTTCTTGGTCTAATTCTTCCCTAAGCTTATTCTCTTCCTCCTTTTTTCTTAATTTTTCAGTTGCATCCCTGGCTTCTTTTAGTGTTTTCTCTTCCTCTTCTTTCCTTAATAAGTCTTCTTCTTCTTATTTCTATTTTTGAGCCTCTTTGGCTTGCTTCAGATTCTGAGCCTCTTCTGTTTGTTTCTTTTCAACCTATCCCACTTGGTTCTACTTCTAAGCCTCTTCTATTTGTTTCTTTTCAGCCTCTTCCTTCTATTTTATTTCTGCCTCGACTTGTTGTAACTTTGAGGCCTCTTCCTTTTTCTTCTTTAGCTTCTTCTCTGCATCACTACTACTGGTGCCACCTTTCTTCTTAAACCACTTTCTAAGATCAATCATGTTGCTGGCTTCTCTGTACACCTCTTCATCGTTATCAAAATAAAATGTGTATTGATAATGTATCCCAACTACCACGCAATGTTCAACAAATTTTTCGCTACTGTCATTTCTATGGAAACTCTTCTCCCGAAAGTGAAAGTTTTCCAAATGTTTTACAAGCTTGGAGGCATCCTTGACCTTATTGAATTTGTAACTTCCTATGCAAATGGTAGCAATGGGAAGGTTTCCTTTTTCATGTCAAAGAGGAAGTTACCTACTTCATTTATGAACTATTGCATAATTTATTCTTTATGGACTATATAGTCCATGACATATTTGGGAAGCAGTGATGGGGCTTTGGAGCCTCCATACATCCTCAGGTATGTTCCTTGTTGAGAGAAAAAGTAATCCCTGTATTTGCAAATAACGTCCATGGTGTTATCCGACAACGAATTGGGAACTTTCAGGAATATGAACTCATGTAGGGGAATAAAAAACTCTTCACATATAAGATTGTAGGAACTTCCATACCTATCCACCCAGAGAATATGATAGGAAGTATATATAGGGGTCTTGATGTGTTTCCAAGTGAACTTGAGCTTAGGGAACATATGTATGCATAGAATACAATCAATCAGGTAGGATGCCATGTAAAAATTTTCCCTTTTATGATCTATCCCTCTCTACGTGAAAGCTATACAGGATGACAAGCTGCTTGATACGATAGTTTCCCATTTGAAAAATTTGTGCCTTCAAAGGACACATAGTATATTAGTGGGATCCAAATTAATTTATCAAGTCTTCCATTTTCTTGGCCAAAAATCCTATTTAGCATTAAAGCTATTATCCTGAAAGGGGATTGTAAGCTTCCAGACTCATATTCGCTAGTTCCCTTTTGGCACAATTGTCTTCTTGTTAACATCATCATCTTTGCACACTCCAAAATATCCGAATCTACTTTCTATAACCACTCATCAGTCATCATAACCTGTGGACGGGGAAATTTGCAGGCCAAGGTTATGTAAGCTGGAGTGAAATAAGCAAAAGATTGCCCCTCTATATTGGAAATAATCGTTGTGGAAGGGTTCCTTTGGGGAAAAATCTATTTGATGACCTCCACGCATGGGAACAGCTATGGGAATGTAGTTTCCTTAATAATGCCCGAGTTTTTTACGTTCTGATACAAGGACATTTCTTCTAGACCAGTGTTGGGGACGTTCTGGTCTCTAATCAGCTGATATATCTACCCCATTTGAAATCTTGGTCAGCTCCTGTAATGGCCTTATTGTCCTCAAACTTGATCTCGGTCCTAGAGATGATCTCCACATCTGAATCGACCTCACTAGCCTTAGCTTTCTTCTTACTACCCTTTTTAGGCATGATGTGAGTTTATCATTTCCAAACTGTCCTTCGGGAGGTAATCCTTCTAGGTGAGAGTAAACACTGTGACATGAGCATGGTCTTAGTAATACTGTGGTTATCTCGAATAACTTAAAACAACATGTAGTTTGTATTCAAAATCAATTAACCCAAAATAAGGAAAAGTTGTTAAGTATATGACTCACTGTTCTTTTAAAAGGAGATTGCAATCCATGTCTAATTTGATAATAGCAAAAAGAGCTATATTTACCATTCTATTTCTGGTCATTCATAAATAGTTTTGTGAGGTGGAGAGAGGTAATTCCTTAAAATTTGCTTAGTCATTTTATGCTTGTGACAAGAGTGTGTACTGACAAAGCTTAAGCGAAAACTTATCAACCTATGTGTATATGTCATTTTGAGAGTTACACCTTGTTGTTATCATATGTCCTCTTTCTTATTCCTAAACAATAATAATAGGTCAGAACACACTGAAAGATGAAGATTTTATTGTTTGTTCTTCCATGCATAAATGTTAATTCTTTTTTACCTAGGTTAGCAGAGTTCATAAGTTTTACTTCCAACCATTCATTTATTAAGCTCGAAAATGTTCAGGTACAGGGGTTTCTACCCACTACTTCCCTCAAAGGTAAAAGAACAACTTAGTGAAACACACTAGTGGCTTAAACCTAAAAAAAAAGGAATCTTTGAGGCATTGTAAATATCTGGTTTGTACCTAAGACCCTGGAAATACTTCTACATAATTGTGTCAGCGCTAGGAAAGGTTGTAGGTAGTGCATCCTCACGTATACATAGGTTGAGGAGAAAATATCCCAAGACTCTGGACGGTAGTAAGGTTTAGGGTATAAGTCACTCCATGAGTTTATTCTTTGCCGCATGCTCATCCCTTGACCTGCATGACTGGAGACTCGAACATGCTGTGAAGGATATATCATGTTGTGACCTCATTGCTAAGTCTCTGGGGCTTAAAATAATCACAACATCAACGGAGATAAAACCAAAACTGTATGGAAAAAAATGAGCAAAAAATCCATGAAATATGGAATAACAGGATGGAAGGTCTGTGAGAAACCTCTACCCCCTCTCAAGATCACATTCTAGGGCACAAAAGCAGTCATGAGGCTAAGGATCTATTCAAAACATTCTTTATGTGACTCTGGTCGTCTGCTCACTGTAAAATACCCTAAGGGATGTGGATTCTCTTCTGTTTAGAAAATGGCTACGGAAAAGAAAGGGGAAAATATAACCATGTTAAAAACTCACTAAAACCCTAAACCTATACCATATATATATATATATATATATATATATATATATACAGAGAGAGAGAGAGAGAGAAAGAGAGAGAGATTTTAAAACCATAAAATAGAAAAAATACAAAACTAGGGTTTCAAATATGTACCTGTCAAGAAGTGAACATGGTGTTGGGTTGAGTACAACTCCAGATGCCCTTTGGGGATTGGATGCTCTCCAAAATGGTGTTTGTGGTAAAAATTAATAATCAATGCACCGTGTATATATATGAATCAATAAAAACATCATTAATACAGTTGTTAGAAATACTTTAATGCTATGGGGTCAAAACGTCATTTGGCGCCAACTCAAAATCTTGTCATGTAACGACAACACATGTCGGCAGTTTTCTCCAAGATTTTTCGATAGCATCATCGACGGAATGTGAGTTTTTTCTATAGTGTCGATGAAAAATGATGAGGTCCTCCGACCATGTTGAAAAAACTCATTGAAAACCTCCGATGGATTTTAACTTGATGGAAAGCTAGAAAAACAAATCTCCAAACATTTGGCAGCAAAATCCTCGACAACAATTGTTAATTTCCCCGATCCCATCAGAAGCAACTCGCAAGTAAATTCCATGACCATATTGGCAAAACCCATTGAGTTCTTCTGATACATCAACAAAACTTTCCAAGTTACTCTGATGTATCGGCAAAACTTGCCAATTTGATCTGATGTGTCAGTAATGTTAGAATTGTTGTTCCATTTAGATCATCAAGAAATGAGTGCAATCATATTCTTAATTAGTATGCAATGAAGAGGAATGAATTATGCAAACTTAACAGATCAAATATCAGAGTAAATAGATAAGTATTGCTAAGAGAATTACAGTATTATGGTCATTAAAGAATCCAGTGTTACAATGGTGTTACATAAGGAGGAATTCGAATAATTAGGGATGAATTTGAATCCACCAACCAACTCTAATAGTATCAGACTGCTTACCTAACTAAATATTTCTAAATCACTATCGAAGTCCAAGTGGTTAACTCCAGATGTCTAATTTCGTCAATCCATCAGTTATAATTAGTTAAATCAGTCTAACTGTAGTGGTAGGTGAGAAGTAGGTGACAACTAGCGCCTTCCCACATGTAGCCATGTAGAACTAGAGATAACTGAAATGGATTAGAACTAAGTGAATGAAACTTAACTATAACTAAGCTTAACTAGTTACCAACTCCCAACAACTGAAGGAGGTTGGTGTCGGGAATCCTAGTGGGTCCTAAAAATGTAGGGATTAGAATAGGAGGTGCCTAAACTGATGCAAGAAAGGGAAGTCATTTTGAGTTATCCTCTATCGGCGTTCCCCACACTCTAGTGATTGGTATATGCGGCCCCATTAGTCCAAGTAGACCCAATGGTACTAGTGGACCTAGTAGTTAATAAAAGATTCCTAAGTTAGGCTAAAATAATCTAATAGACAGTTTGGTCAAGGGAAGATTATAAATCCTAACAGGGAAAACTTACCAAGTTTCTCTAATGTATTGTCAACACTTATCGAGTTGTGCCGATGTATCGACAACACTTGTCAAGTTGCTCCGATGTATCGACAAAACTGGATGAGTTGATCCGATGTGTCAACAAAACTAGACAAGTTCTTATGACATATCGGAAGAAAATCCTAAGTTCTAACTTAGTGAAAAAACCTTTTTTGCTCAACTTCTAGGAAAAATCAAGTGTTAGGAGGAACTCTCTAGGAAAGGAAAAATTGTCTAAGGAAGCTTCAAATCAAAACATAAGGAGGGGCCCTAAAATGTAAATTTTTTGGGGAAGCAGTTGCAACAACAACAATTAGCAACCTGCTAGTAAGCATAGATCTCTGAGAAAATTGTCTTTGAAAAACAATACCGCTACATGGTACTTGATTACATATATAGATCAATTTCTTCGATGCATTCTTTGAATTTATTTAAGAAGATATACTTATCCAGAGCTGTAAGAGTTTGTGCATCACATCAATTCTAGTCTTCTGGGAGTAGGGTAGCCAGGATTAGAAGTATTGATAACTCTCTTAGGACCAAAATATGAGATTCATTTTACCTATGTCTTTTGGTCACCACTGGATATGACTCCATAGGATTGTAAACAAGCTTAGAAAGATACATTCGTTTCTTCCCCATTCCCATGCTTGATAGCATTCTTTTGATGCTTTATATTTTAATGACATTTTCCCTTTGAGTCTTCCTTGATTGCTTCTTCTACTTTGAGAAAATAACATGGGTTCTTCCATCCATAATGTCCTTTTGTGTGAGTGATAAACTTGTTTCAAGATCACGGACATAGAAGAACCTCTCTAAGGAATTCTTTTTTTTTATCTACTGGTTTTTTCTTTCAGCATATCTGCTTAGATGTAGACTCTTTGTATTGGAATTTTGACTCTTTACTCTAAGCCTTTTGGCTTTCAATTTGTAGCATGGTATTATTTTGAATTCCATACATCTTTCAAGCCTTCTTCCTTTCTGTGGGTCTATCATGGTTATCTTCCTAGGATAGATATTAGCGTGAGGATGGGTGGAGCCCCAAGATAGTACTCTAGACCTCATGAGCCTTAGTTATTTTATAGGGTTTAAATGACTACAATGTGGATTTGAAAATAAATTATTTTTCTACAGTGTATCAATAATTAAAATTTCTCAACTTTGATCAAAATTTACTACACATGTTTTCTCATAAGCAGTTCTTGGCTTTCAAAGAATTTTGCAATTATTCATATTCCTATGTCTCCAAGCGTCAAATATTTAGTTGTTGTATTCTAAGCAAAAATCAAGAAAACCAAAGTAAATCAGAAAAATAAAGCAAACTAAATGAAAAAAAAAGAACATAAAAGAAAAGGTTTTATTTATGTACAAAAGGATTCCTAAAAGAACTATGTGAAGTATTGTTTGAGAACAAGGCCATTCACAAGAAGGTTCCCTTCCTTCCCTTGTAAATCCTGCAACTTATAAGTTGAGGTGCCAAGATTCTCAACAATCTAATAGGGACCAACCCATAGATGTTGAAATTTCATGGATTTTCCCTTCTCGTCATGTAGGTGATCCCATTTTAAAACAAAGTCTCCTATTTCAAAGTTCCCTTTCCTGTATTTTCGCTTATAAAACCATCTCTTGACAATGATTCGATGTTCATTAAATATTTATTTAGAATTTTTTTTCTATATTCTTCAAGTTTAAATGGAGTGTTAATACATGCGTGTAATATTTGTCTATCATATCCCCATGAGGCTTAAGCTAAGTGCGAGGAGGGAAGCAGAATGCTTGGGGGTAAAATAGCTTCCTTCCCATGAAATAGTGTATAAAGAGACACTCCTAAGGAATTATTTGGGGTGACCCTATCTTCCCATAATGCATTGGGAAGTACTGTGTGCCAATTTCTGTGATTTTCAATAACAATTTTCTTTAACATTCGGATGAGATTTTTGTTTGTTGATTCTGCCAACCCATTTCCATGAGGATAATAATTTGCTGAATAATGTAAATTTATTCTCTTTTCGCAAGCAAATTCAGTTATCTTAATAGATGATAAATAAGATGAATTATAAAAAACAAGGTAAATTGGAACCCCAAATCTGGTCATAATGTTCTCTTGCAAAAAGTTGATCACCGCATCTTCATTCACTTTGTGTAGTGGAACTGATTCAGCCTATATTGTGAAATAATCCGTATTTGTGAGCATATATTGATGTTGTAGTGAAGAGTTCATATTTATTTACCCAATGATCCCTATACCCCTTTGTTCGAATGGTTCTTAAATAACAATGGTTTGTAATTGGCCAGCTTCTTTTGACAATATACCACGACTCCTTTGTCACACATCACATTTTCTTTCATAGGCATGAGAATATTTGAATATCCTTGGCCAATAGTAGCCATCTATGAGAATATTATGAGTTGTATTAACTCCAGATAAATTTCCTCCCACAGCGCCATCATGCAATTCCTTAGCTACTTTGGATGCATCTTCTTGCTCAAGACATCTCAGAAACACTCCATCATAGTATTTTTTCTGAAAATAAGTCCATTGTCTATCTGGTAGGAGGATGAATTCAAATGAAGTTCCCTTCACTTTTTAGAGCTCCAATGCTCTAGTAAATGTCCTTGCTGGAGGTAATGCACTAGATCTATGTACCAAGATTCGAGAGTAGTGAAGATGGGACATACATCAATAAAGTTTAACTCAGCTTCATTCTCTGAATCACAATCTTCATTAGTATGATCTTCTGTAAGCAACTTGCGTAGTCATTGACATTTAATAATAGTGGTTGACTTGAATTCTAAATAATACCCTTGTAGTGTTGTCACCCAATTTTATCTTCGC
This sequence comes from Pseudotsuga menziesii, assembly GCA_001517045.1. Classification (NCBI taxonomy): domain Eukaryota; kingdom Viridiplantae; phylum Streptophyta; class Pinopsida; order Pinales; family Pinaceae; genus Pseudotsuga; species Pseudotsuga menziesii. The sequence continues at coordinate 388,961 of LPNX010774369.1, forward strand.
TCACCCAATTATTTCTGTACGAAGAGGGACCCAACAACTGGATGAGGAACAATCACTTTTGTCTTGTTTTTCAGAATACAAGGTTTGAATTGTTTTATCACTTTGAAAATTGCGTACGCTTGTTGGTCTATAGCAAGGTAATTCAATTCATCCCCTTATAATCCAATGCTCATAAATGATATTGGGTATTCATCTCCCAATTCTCCTTTCTGAGTGAACACCGCTACAAGAGAGTTGTCTGAAGCAAAGGTGTATAGAATTAAATCCTTTTCAAAGTTTGGACTCCTTAAGGAAGGTGCATGAGCTATTTTTGTTTTGATGTCTTTAAATGCGACCTTCTCAATATCATTCCACTTGAACTGTATGCTTTGCTTCACCATTTGCTGCAAAGGTTTCACAATTTGTGCAAAGTCCAGTACAAACCTTCGAACAAAATTTATTGTACTCGTAAATGATTGCATAGGTTTTTTATTTTGGGGTAAGGGAATATAAGATATAAATTCAATTCTCTATGGGTCTATGGAGATTCCCTTCTTTGAAATAATATGACCCAACAGTTTTCCTTCTAAAAACTGCGAACATGTTTTTCTTTGGATTTAAAGAAATGCCATATTTTCTACATTAATCAAAAATATGTTTTATGTGAAAAGCATATCAATATTACCTTTTCTTAGAGAAAATGGTCACATCATCTAAGTACTCCACTACATAGTGGACGATTAGTTCTTGGAATACTATATCCATGCCCCTCTAAAATGTAGCTCCAACATTTATGAGGCCAAATGGAATTATCCTATAAGAAAACATTCCCCACTTCATGTGAAATGTAGTATTTAGTCTATCATGTTCAGCCACCAATACTTGATTATAGCCTAAAAATTCATCTAAAAGGGAGAACAATGTGGAGAACCTCCTGTAATAAACAATAAGAATGCACGATATAACAGAAATTATGGATCACAGAAGATATTTTATTAATTGCAGGCCACTTCGAGGGGTAAACCTCCTTTGAGCAAGCTCAATACAAAATAACTCTTCGCTACTTTTATTAGCCTCAACACATGCTTATATACTAAGTCTAGTATAAACAAATATTACTCCCCATGAATGTGGGATAAACAACTATTACTTACTCCCCATGAAAGTGGGTTAATATAACATACTAATGGGATGACTTACAAAGAATATGCGTCTGACAAAATATACTAACAAAATAAAGAGGGGGGTTGACACGGGTTTTTAAAATCCCCTCCCTCTTAGAAAAATATTTGTCCTCAAAGCTTTAGATGTGGAAACTGCTGCTGAATCTGAAGGAGTGGTTCCCATGTAGCATCCTCCAGTTGCATGCCGTGCCACTGAATTAAGACCTCTATTATGGCCCGAGAGTGAAGCTGACCAATGCACTGATTGAGGATGGCCTCTGGTTCCAAAATGATGGATCCTTCTGTATCCAACTCTATTAAAATAGTTTGTGCTCTAATGTTGGTGCTAATCACTTTCTTGAGACAAGAGACATGAAATAATGGGTGAATGCGAGAAGAAGGAGGAAGTTCCAATTTATAAGCAATAGACCCAATCTTCTGAAAAACTTTATATGGCCCATAGAACTTTGGATCAAGCTTCTGATTCCCTTTGAGTTTCAAGGAGGATTGCTTGTAAGGCTGCAGATGAAGAAATACCATATCACCAACTTGAAAGGTGCGCTCAGAATGGTGTTTATGGGATTGTTGCTTCATGCGATTTCTTGCCATGTGAATATTCTCTTACAGAATGTGGAGAATCTGATCCCGGTTTTGAAGAACCATGTCAACTACCTGAACTAGTGAACTATGGGGGGTGTATGGAAGGAACACTGGGGGTGGCTTCCCATAAACAGCTTCATATGGAGTCATTTTAGATGCAGTATGTTAAGAAGTATTGTACCACCATTCAGTGAGAGGGAGCCACTTTTCCCATTGATGTTGTTGTTCAGAGATGAAGCAATGAAGATAAGTTTCCAAGCATTTGTTGGTGACTTCAGTTTGACCATCTGTTTGTGGGTGATATACTGAACTCATTTTTAGTTTGGTGCCAGTGAGGTGAAAGATTTTGGTCCAAAAATGACTTGTGAAAGTTGCGTCGCGGTCTGAGACAATGGAAGAAGGGATGCCATGAAGATGGAATATCCGGTCCATGAAAATTTGTGTGACTGAGGAGGCACTATATGGATGGATGAGAGCAAAAAATTGACTATATTTGGAGAGTCGATCAACCACAACCAATATTACGGTCTTCCCTCCAGATTTACGGAGCCCGTCGATGAAATCCATTGAAATATCTATCTAAATCCTTGTAGGGATGGGCAAGGGTTCGAGCAAGCTGGGGAGGAGTGTAGTTTCACCCTTGTGGCATTGGCAGGTATCACATTCAGCAACCATCTGTTGAATTTCCTGTTTCATTCCCTTCCAAAATAAGTTACGTCATGCCCGCTCATATGTTTTGAGAAACCCAAAGTGCCCTGCCGCTGGAGAAGCATGGAGTTCATAGAAGATATCCTTGTGAAGTTTTGTGCTCTAGGGAAGCACCAAGCGACCCTTGTATTGTAGAGAAGAATCATCCCAAGGGTAATGCGGTACAAGAGAAGGATTACTAACCAACTGTTGGATGATTTGGCATAAGGAAGAGGCATTGACATAGCCTTGCTAAACAGATTGTAACCAAATTGGAATAGGCATAGAAATAGATGAAAGAGAAGCATGGTCATCAAATGTCTGGGAAAGAGCATCCGCCACAAGATTTTCCTTACACTTCTTGTAAGTGATCTCGTAGTCATAACCCATGAGTTTTCTAACCCATTTTTGTTTTGTTGGGGATGAGACTCATTGTTCCAGGAAATATTTCAGACTCTGGTGATCAGTCTTGATGCAGAAATAATTCCCTAAGAGATATGGACGCCACTTCTATATGGCATGCAAAATAGCCATCATTTCCTTCTCATATGTAGAGGCAGCTAAATTCTTAACAGACAAGGATTTGTTGGTGAACGTAATGGGATGTTCATCTTGGAGGAGGATAGTACCAAGTCCATTGTCACAAGCATCACTCTCAATAGTTAAGGGCTTGGAAAAATCAGGCATAGCTAGAACAGGTTTGGTACACATAGCTTGTTCCTATTTCTCAAATGCACACTCAGTAGCAGGTGTCCATGCAAAAGCATCCTTTTTCAGTAGAGTTGTTAATGGAGCCACAATATTCCCATAATCCTTGACAAACTTGCAGTAGTAGCCAGTAAGTCCCAAAAACCCACGAAAGCTCTACAAGGCCTACGGATGTGGCCAAGTTTTCATGGCATTGATTTTGGTAGGATTGACACGAACCCCTTGTGTTTAAACAATATGCCTGAGATACTCTACTTCCTTCTGCCCAAAAACAAATTTATATTGTTTGGCATAGAGATGATGATCACAAAAAAGTTGTAATATAATATCCAGATGTTGGAGGTGCTCAGCCTAGGTTTTACTATAGATGAGGATATCATCAAAGAAGACCATAATGAAATTTTGCAAGTAGGGACGAAATATTGTATTCATCAATGCCTGGAACGTAGAAGGGGATTTTGTGAGGCCAAATGGTATGAAAAAAAAATTCAAAATGGCCATCATGTGTGTAGAAAGCTATTTTAGGGATATCATCCGCATGGACCCGAATGTGGTGATACCCAGAATGAATATCCAGCTTGGAGAAAAAATGAGCACCATGGAGCTCATCCAGAATCTCATCAACAATGGGAATTGGAAACTTATCCTTGATTGTGATGTGATTAAGTGCTCTAAAATTGATGCAAAGGCACCATGACCCATCTTTTTCTAGACTAGAAGGACTAGTGAAGAGAAGGAACTAGTGCTAGGGTGAATAACACCTTGATTCAGTAAGTCGCGAACAAGCATCTCAATTTCTGTCTTATGGTGAAATGGGTAGCGATAGGGCTTGATATTGGGAGGGAATCTTCCAAGAAGGAGCGGAATATGATGGTCCTCGGGTCGTGAAGGTGGTAATTCCACTGGCTCAGCAAACACAGATGCATATCAATCCAAAATTTGTTGGAGATCCACTAGAGTAGTTGAGACTGTTGAAGGTTTCATCTTAATGAAATGGAGCTGAGCAATGGCACCATGTGAAATTTTCTTAAGAATATTTTCCATTCGATGCGAGCTGATGAGGTTAAGAGACCCTGGTTTTAAGCCCCACAATGTGTGTTTGGTACCATTGATTGAAAACTACATCCAAAGTTCAGCAAAATCCAATAGAATGGGTCCAAGTGTGTGTAACCATTAAGCACCCAAAACCACATCACATCCACCTAAGGGCAAGGAAAACATGTCAGAGCACAAGTTATAATCCCCCATAGATATGTGCACATTATGACACTTCACTTTGCAAGGTAAGGTGCCCCCATTGGAAATCATGACTTCAAAGCTGGAGCAAGGGTGGATGAAACAATCAACCTGTTTGGTGATCTTCGATTCAATGAAGTTGTGAGTGCTACCAGAATCAATGAGTATTGTAAGAGGGATTTTTTGAAGAACCCTTTGACCCGCATGGTTTGTGGGGTGCTGACTCTGACTAAGGCATGGAGAGATATATCTCATTGGTTTTCTGGAGCAGTAAGTTGTTGAATGTAACCATCATCATCCATTGGATCCTGAGCATCATAAAAAGTTTCAGGTGTGGGTGGAGAATCCACATCCAAGAGGTAGAGATTTTGCTCAACACATCTATGTCCTCAGGTGAATTTCTCGTCACAATTATAACATAGCCCTTTTTCCTGACGTTCCTGCATCTCTGCTTCAAACAAATGCTTGATAGGAGTGGTTCTAGGAGCTGGCAGAATTTGGGTTCTTTGGGGGACCATAGGTCTGAATGGAACAAGAGTGGATTTGGAGCATTGTTGAGCCTTAATCTTGTCCTCTGATAGCTTAGCCAACCCTAGGGATTCCATCATTGTGTTGGGGTAGAACATTTTAACCTCAAATCGTATTACATCCTTCAGACCACTGATAAAACAACTCAGGTAGAATGCATCAGGCAATCCCTCAGTGTGATTGGCTAGTTTCTCAAATTATGTCTGATACTCCTACACAGTGCTAGTTTGGCGAAGTTTGGTGAGTGCTCTGTGAAGTCATCAAAATCACTAGGGCCAAATCACTGCAAAAGGAGTTGGGAAAAATATGTCCAGTTTGGCTCTGCATGAGACTTGATGTACCAACGGAACCATTGAAGTGCTTCATGTTCCAAATGAAAGGATGCAAGTGGGACTTTATTGACATCAAAAGTGTTATGCAAACTAAAATATTGCTTTTCCCTAAAAATCCATCCGGTCGGATCATCACCATTGAAATGAGGAAAATCCAGCTTCAGCCCGCAGAAGTTGCTAGACGAAAAGAACCCAATGTCTGCAAAAGACTCAGGATGGCGGTGGTTATTCATGGGTGAATGCTGAATATGGAGGCCAAGAAATTTTTGATCTAGATCCTCGAGTTTGGACTTGATGGCAGCAAGTTCTTCTTCCATTTTTTTATTTTTTCCGGCGCGGGTGACAACCATAAACAATTTTTTTTTTTGGCAGGTAGTGGGTAGAAAAACAAAAATGGAGGGAGTTTTAGAAAAGGATATTTGTGATTTTGAAAAAAATTAGGGGGGTAATTGAGGTTTTATGGGGTTTTGGACACTCTCTTAGGGATAAGAAGCACAAAATGTGAATTTCAGAGGTGGGATGAAAGAATTGGAAAATTTGTCAAAGAGGGACAATGAAACAGAAATGGAAAACAAACACCGTGGAGAAATTTGAAGGCAATTGGGTGAGGATCAGAGAAGTTATGAAAAACCCTAAAAAATGACAAATATGAAATTTCGGCCTTCAGGAAGTGAAATTGGGGGTAGGGTCCTCAAGGAAGGAATATGCAGAATGTTATTACGGGGGTTACAGTGAAGTTTCAAGGGAAATAGAGCTAAATGAAGGAAGATATGGCTAAAAAATAGAAATAGAAATAGAAATAGAAATATATATATATATATATATATATATATATATATTTGGTTATGAAGAAACGATCTGTGTCGATGCTAGAAAGCTATGATTTATCAACAAAAATTGGAGTAAATGATCTGTGACAATTCTAGAATTCTGCACGTTATCAACTATAAATAGATATGGACCCTAGGTATATTCGGCTTCCTAATGGTTCAAAGGTAGTCACTCGACCACCAAGGCTATCTCAGGCTTGAGTATTGGTGCAGTACCCCTCACTTCACGGTGCAGGTAAAACTACTAATCGCTTGGCCAAAAAAGACAACTCTTTGATTTTCCTCATGGATGAGAATCTAGTCAATCTGGTGGGGGTCATTTCCCTTTTCGCTTGGCAAATCCTCTCAATGGCCAGCTACTTCAGGGTTCCTGTGGTACTCCTCACAATGAGTTTTAGGGCTATTCCCAAGTACTTCCCACAGTTAAGCGGATAGGGTTTAATCCTTGATCCGGATGAATAATACCACTAAAAGAAAAGGAAGAACTGTAAGGCTCACAGCGCCAGGAAGCACGGCAGGGGAAAAAAAAAATTTCCCAAAAATTCCACCCAACGAGCCTAAGGAAGTGCTCTAATACTAGATGTGGAGAACCTCCTGCAATAAACAATAAGAATGGACGATATAACAGAAATTATGGATCACAGAAGAGATTTTATTAATCCCAGGACACTTTGAGGGGGAAACCTCCTTTGAGCAAGCTCAATACAAAATAACTCTTCGCTGCTTTTATTAGCCTCAACACATACTTATATACTAAGTCTAGTCTAAACAACTATTACTCCCCATGAATGTGGGATAATGCAACATATTAACTGGATGAATAAACAACTATTACTTACTCCCCATGAATTTGGGATAATACAACATACTAATGGGATGAATTACAAAGCATATGCATCCGACAAAATATACTAACAAAATAAAGAGGGGGGTTGACATGGGTTCTTAACAAAAAATTCTGAGCCTGATACCATTTGAAAAAAAAATTCCATCGGTGGAACTGGATAATTATCTGTATCTGACGCTCTGTTCAGATTTTAGAAATTGACACACAACCTTATTTATCCTGACTTATTTCTTACTAGAACCAAATTAGCGACCCATTAGGAATGTCAAACTCTGAAGGTGATCTTTGTATCTAGTAACTTCTTTACCTCATTTTGGATTAAAGGTTCCAACTTTGGATGCATTTTCCTGAGTTGTTGGTTAAATTCTTTTATGCCTATTTTAATAGGAATAATTTGTTGAATGATGCATGTATCATATGTTTTTAGTTCTTCGTACATCCAGGTGAATATAGAATTATATTGTTGAAACCAATCAATAAAATGGGTCCTTTCTCCAAGAAAGCAACAATTTCCCAAGTTCGCATACTTGGGCTCAGCTTCCATCCCTAAATTTATCAGCTCATATTGCGTAGATGAAGTGTTGGTTTTGATGTTGGCATGTTTTGTCAATTTCTTATGCAGATTGAACATTCCTTCAAGTGTCCTCACTCATTTGGGCATGGAATTTCCTTTGGTTACCTCTCCATTTTGTAAATATTCCTGATGTTCTTCATCATCATTTACAGAATCCTTGAAAACTTCATCATTGGTAAGAAAACTGACAATCTGTTCATCATCATTACACACCCTCAAATTCTTGATATTATCAGCTACTAATGGCCTGAAAATAAATTCAATAGAACACATATGATTAGTTGGCAATATCCTGGAAGCAAATGTAGCTAAAAAATTAGCTGCAACATTTTGTTATCTAGGAATTGAGTTTATACTAAAAGCATTAAAATGTGCTATAAAATTCCATACTTGAGATTGATATCCTTTTAGGTGTGGTGATAAACAATGACGTGTGTCTCTAACTTGCCTAACCACTATCTTAGAATCACCGAAAACTTTTAAATTTTTAACATTAAGTTCAATGGATTTCTTCAGGCCCTAGACTAGAGCTTCATATTCATCGATATTGTTTGTGAATTCAAACTCTAACTTACAAGAAAGAAACTATTTATTCTTTTCATGATCAATCAGGACACAACCAGCTTCTGATTCCTCTTGCGTTTTAGAACCATCAAAATATAAAAACCAAAACCTATCTTCTAACTCTACCTGGTTAGTATCATTTCCTATGTTAGTGACCAAATTTACTATGTTATAGTCAATATCACCAGTCCATGAAAATAGAAGGAGATCGGACTGCATGTTTGATTCACAACTAACTTCTTTAGCTTGATAATTCCCTAGCTCAATCTCTAAAAAATAGTTTCCCAAAATTGAAGACGAGAAATTTACAGGCTCATTCTTTCCTTCCAACTGAGTTACAATATGTTTCATATGTGGTTCCGTCAATATCTTAATGTGATTTTGACTATTTTGATACAGAATCCATATGTGAGACCAATAGGTTGCAAAGTAACCATTAATTTTTGTTGACTAGTCCCTACTCAATATCAAGCCATAAGCCTCTGATATATCTACTACCATGATATCTATGAACTGGAAAACTCTAGGATTTGCAGATAGTCGAATTAACACATATTTCATTTCTCCTATAACTTTGACAACAGATCTATCCAGTTGAATTTTCCGAGATGGGGATGGTGTGGGTTGACCATTAATCTTCTTACATGTCGAAAGACGCATAACATTTGACGAGGATCTAGAATCTACCAAATAGTTATGTATGTTGTGATTAAAAATCTCAAATGATAACAGAAAAGGAAATGTCTGAGATTTTGATTTTCCTCCAAATCTTGCTTCCTTAATTTCAGTATCAGATTCAATGGCTTCTGGGATATTGCTGGGTTGTGGATCAAAGGATTCCAGAAGTTTTTTCTTTACTGAGGCATATTACATAATCCGAATAGAGAAATATTTTTTTTTGTTTTATTAATCTATTCTACAATATCATGCTCCATGCCATCTTCTACCAAACCTTTCTTAGTTCCTTCTATTTTATTTTTGGTCTTTACAGGTTTGTTGCCTACTGGGTTTGTCTCTTTTAGGTTTACTGGATTAGACTTAGGTGTTGTTTGAGTAGTACTGAGAATTTTATTCATGTTTTCTTTTATCTTGTTTATCTTAGGCAGTACTAAAATTTCATCCACTACAGGTCCTTTACTTCTAGTCATAACATTAACTGATGACACTTGAATTTCCTTAGTAGGATCTTCTTTGTTCATCCCCAATGTGGGTTTCCAATCCCATAACCCCATCGTGGTTTCTTTCGTCTCATTGGATTGGTATTCTTTTACCTCAGTCTTTGTTAATTGGGCATCTAATAGTTTATTCATAGCCAAAGTCATTGAGTTTATCCACTGTGGGAAAATTTTCCCAGAATGATGCTCCTGATGGAAAGTACAAAAAATTTCCATGCCTACTTCATTAAAATTTAAAACAACGAAATTGATTAAAGGTGGTTGAGAATATTCACTATCTTTCCTTTTCTTGTAATAAGTCTTGAAAGGCTTTATGGACGTACTAGATCCCTTGTACTTTTCTAAGTCTATTATTTTATTTGATAACTTATGTACCATATTGACCACATTTTCTAAATCATTTGAGTGTTCTTCTTTGGGATTGGTTAACAACAAAGGTTTTTCACTGGCTGTGTTTTTTATGTCTAATTATGAAGTGTGCTTTTCTATACTATCAAGATTGGCTTCCACCCTACTAGCTTCATCATAATTTTCTACTAGTGTTGGCTTGACTTCCCTCTTCAGAAACATTGCGATAAGTGGATACAGTGCTGTAGTATAATATTCTACCAAATATTATTCATATTGTTTTGTTGCAACATTGAAGCTGCTTAAAAGAGTAGTAAATCTTTGGTTGAAATATTGAACTTTCTCTTTCTTCTCCATCTTCATAGACAGTAACTCTTTCATAAGGTTAGTCACAATTTTTTTATTACCGAATTTTCTTTTAAACACCCTTTCAAAAGTATCCCAATTTTCTATTGAGTTGGCTTGTAGACTAAAAAACTAAGAAGATGCCTTAGGCTCAAAATTGTATAGAAACGGTCTACACATAACATCCTCATGTTCAACATTTCAAAGATCTAGAGCGAGATAAAAAAATTTCAAATGGTCCTCTGCAGAAATGTCTTTTCCAGGATCAAAATTTGGTAACACCACGTCTGCGTTTTTATGAAAATCATGCAATGGTGCAGCCAGATTGAGTGGTGTTCCGTCTCTCTATGATGGTTGATTAACAGTTGCAGCCATAAATTGAGGTGGAGAGTGTGGTGGAAAATGTGGGAAAAATTGAGTTGCAAGAGACTCTTGTTCCAACTGATCAACAGGTTGGTTGATTTATTGGATAGACTAATCCACTAACTCTTCCAATTTTTCCACAAGGAAAGAATCTTGCGTATAAGAAATTGCTTTCTTGGGAGCCTTCCTTCTTGGTAATGTAGGGATTGCTTTCAACCCTCCAAGTTCTTAACATAAGATCTTGTGTGTCTTTGAAAATTATCAACTTATTCGAACAGGACATTGCACAAACGTTCTGAACATTCTTCTTCATAACTCACCTTTTCTTGTTCTTCAATAAAAAAATATTCAAGAAACATAGTTTCAGATGTATTTACGGTGGATTAATTTTTTTCAAATGGAATTCCTTTGCCAGCCATGCACTGGTGGTCCTCCTAGCACCAAAAATGTTGATTTTTGGAAAATTTCTAGGTACAGATACTAGGGATTCTCCCCGAAAATCGATCCCAACTAGATTGCCCACCGTTTGGTATGAGAAACCGTCCGATTAACAGCTCAGCTACCGTAGGTCTAAATTTTTTTAATTCTTTATCAGTTACGACCTGATCCACGGTTTATGTAGTTTTCTTTAAATGAATGAAAAGGTGATGCCTAAGCTAAATGCAAGTGACTGATGAACGAGAAACTCACAAGTGATGCGTAGGTTCTTACCTCATGTCTTATCATTCTTTCTCCTCAATCACTTCTATAAATATAAATCTAAGAAAAAATATTATATTCTAATTTATTCAAAACTAATCTATTCTATTCCCATGGGAGCGGATTTAAAAGAAATAAAGAAATGTACTGTAATTATTCATAATGAATCTCACAGATAAATGTTCCAATTCCATATGCATTACAACAGTAAGATGATCAAAGATAGCTTTGAAATACTAAAGTATTCATTACTTAATTTATACACAGAATTTTATACAAAAAGAAAAAAACATTCATCATTAAAGAAATAATTCATAAAGTTAGAACGATCTCACAGTTGTATGGAAACTAAATAGAAATAATTCCACATTTAAAATTCCAGACAGTCCATGCAAAATCCCGTGCAGTACTTTCCCAATAAATATGTCCTTCTTTATTAGCAAAAAAAACAATTTTTCTTACAAATAATCCATCCTTCTTGTTCCAGTGAAAAGTATCTCTATTCTACCCTCTACCTCTATTTATAATACAATTACAATAAATCATCGACTTCCCTGACCTTAGAAAATACAAAATTTCATCTTTCAGTGCTTTGCACTAGAAAATGACAAAAATGACAAAGTACATAAAAAAGGTTCTTAAGTGGGCCCACCCAAACTTGAAATATATTCCCCCCATGCATTGGCTTCTTTAGCGATATTCTACTAATTTATTGCCTCCAGCATTTTCACAATCACCTCGTGTATGGGCAGCTGGGTTTCCACCCATGTCACCCTTTCTAGAGTGGTTCTATATAAGTATTCCAAAATATAGTTGTTGACAGAATCTTGTGCAACCCAAGTTCTAACATCTTCTTCATTAATAATTTCCATTTTCTGAATGTATTGTTCATCCTCATGTAATTTGTCCTGTAGATACACCAGATGTTGTTGTTTGTTTGGGAATTCATTGATCTTTGTAGCCGAAGGAAGCTGGCATCTATCATGAACTTGGTGCATCTTTTTATAGAACTTCGTACATTTTTCAAGGGTATTTTCAATTTCATTGTTCATTCGTCAACTGGATTTGAACCTTTTCAGTGAATTTTATTATTCTTGTTCTAAAATTAAGTGATTCTGATGTAATCTCATTTAATCTTTTTTATGTTGTCTTTACCTTATAAATTTCACCCGAGAGATTTATTTGAACTTGGTGTACCTTTCATTGGATTTTGCAGGCCTGGTCATGAAACAGAGTGATGTCCATCTTCTTTTCATTTGATGCCTTAAGATGAGTTTTAAGAGATCCCTTATGTGCCACCAACTCTTCTACTTGGGTTCTCAATCTTTCCATCTGTTGGTTTGTTATGGAATCTCTTGCTTCTAGCTCCGATATCTTAGCTTCTAAATCTTTCTTCTTTCCATCCATAATCATCACGTGTACCTCCAAGGAATCCTTTTCTACCCCCAAAGCCCGGTATTATCTTTGGAGTCTTTCCTTTAGCGAGAGAGTATCCTCATGGATTATTTTTAATTCTATGCCTTCGCCTCTTCGTTTGACCAGAGTGTCTTTCAACTTGAGCATTTTTTCCTTCTGGTGTTCTACATTTCCCATTAAATGATCAACATTATCAGTATTGTCTTGTTGAGAAGCTATATTCACAGAGGCCATGAACTTAGGGTCTTTATGAGTACCCTCCATGATGGTATTTTCAGTTACCATAACCACATCTTCCTGTGATCCTACTTTTATCCTTTTCTCAGACCTTTTGGTGATGGTCTTTCTTGTCTTATAAAAAAATATGGTATCTAAGCATGCCACCGTGTGCTGCTTAGATGGAGTGAAAGGAGTTACACAAAGTTCTTAAAAGGGAACATGGCCACCTGTAATCATGTCTCTTGATGAAGTAGGAGGATCTAGTGGTCATTATGAGCAGTTTCTTGGTCTAATTCTTCCCTTAGATTATCCTCTTTCTCCTTTTTTCTTAATTCTCCAGCTGCTTCCCCGACTTATTTTAGTGTTTTCTCTTCCTCTTCTTTCCTTAATACCTCTTCTTCTTCTTCTTTCTATTTTTGAGCCTCTTTGGCTTGCTTCTGATTCTGAGCCTCTTTTGTTTGTTTATTTTCATCCTCTTCCTTCTATTTTCTTTCTTCCGCTACCTATTGTAACCTTGATGCCTCTTCCTTTTGATTCTGCAGCACTGCTGCTGGTGCCACCTTTCTTCTTGAACCGCTTGGTCAGCTCTGTCATGTTGTTGGCTTCTCTATACACCTCTTCATAATTATAAAAATGATCTGTGTATTCATAACATATCCCAACTGCCATGCAATGTTGAACAACATTTTCCACTACTGTCATTTCTATGGAAACTCTTCTCCCCAAAGTGAAAGTTTTCCAAATATTTTACAAACTTGTAGGCATCCTTGACCTTATTGAATTTTTAACTTCCTATGCAAAAGGGTAGTGGTGGGAAGGTTTCCATTTTCATGTCAAAGAGGAAGTTACCTACTCCATGTATGAACAATTTCCTAACTTCTTTTTATGGACTACATAGTTTGTGGCATATTTGGGAAGCAGTGATGAGGCTTTGGAACCTCCATACATCCTCAGGTATGTTCTTTCTCGTGTAATACCCATATTCACAAATAACATCCATGGCATTATCTAATAAGCAATTGGGCTCTTTGAGGAAGATCAGCTCATAAAGGGGCATCGAAAAATCTTCACATATAATATTTTAGAAACATGCATACCTATCCACCCAGAGAATCTTATAGGAAGCATATACATGGGTATCAATGTGTGTCCAAGTGCACACAAGCATAGGGTATGGATGTCTGCACAAAATACAGACAATGAGGTAGGATGCAATGTAAAATTCTTCCCTTTTCTGAGTTATCCCTCCCTGCGCAACAGCTACAAAGGATGACAAGATGCTCAATATGATATCTTCCTAGTTGAAAATTGTGCCTTGCAAGGCCACATAATATATTAGTGGGATCCAACTTAATTTATATAGAATTCCATTTTCCCAGCCAAAAATCATATTCAACATCAAAGCTATGATCTTGAAAGGGTGTCGTAAGCTTGCCGACTCATATTCGCCAGTTTCCTTTTGGAGCAATTGTCTTCCTGTTAACATCATATTCTTTGTACACTCCAAAATATCCAAATCTACTTTCCTTACCCACTCATCAGTCATCATAATCTGTGGAGGGGGTAGTTTGCAGGCTAAGATCATGTATGTTGGAGTGAAAGAAGCAAAAGCTTCCCTCTCTTTATTGGAAATAATCGTTGTGGAAGGGTTCATCTAGGGAAAAATACAATTGATAACCTCCATGCATGGGAACAACTCTGGGTATGTAGCCGCCTTAATAATGCCCAATTTTTTTTATGTTCTGATACAAGGAAATTTCTTCTAGACCAGCATAAAGGACATTTTGTTCTCTAATCATCTGATATATCTTCCCCCATTTGAACTCTTGGTCAGCTCATGTAATGGCCCGATTGTCCTCAAATTTGATCTCAGTCCTAGAGATGATCTCCACCTCTAAATCGACCTCACTAGACTTAGATTTCTTCTTGCCACCCTTTTTGGGCATGATGTGACTTTATCATTTCCAAACATTCCTTCAAGAGGTAACCATTCTTGGTGAGAGTAAAATCTGTGACATGAGTATGGTATTAGTAATACCGTGGTTATCTCGAATAACTTAAAACAACATGCATTTTGTATTAAAAATGAAATAACCTGAAAAGAGGAAAAGTTGTTATGTATATGAATCATTGTTCTTTTAAAAGGAGATTGTGATCAGAGTCTAATGTGATAATATATAATAGAGTTATATTTACCATTCTATTGTTTTCCATTCAGGAACAGTTTTGTGAGGTGGAGAGAGGTAATTCCTTAGTATTTTCTTATTCATTTTATGCTTGTGACAAGGGTGTGTTCTAGCAAAACTTAAATGAAAAATTGTCAACCTATGTGTATATGCCATTATGAGAGTTACACCTTTTTGTTATCATATGTCGTCTTTCTTGGTCCTAAATAATAATAATAGGTTAAAACACACTAAAAGCTAAATATCTTACCATTTGTTCTTCCATGCATAAATGTTAATTGTTTTTTACCCAGGTTAGCGGAGTTTACAAGTTTTACTTCCAACCCTTCGTTTATTAAGCTCAAAATTGTTGAGGTACTGGGGTTTCTACCCACTACTTCCCTCAAAAGTAAAAGAAAAACTTAGTGAAACACAATAGTGTCTTAAACCTGAAAACCGAGGAATCTTTGAGGCACTGTAAATCTTTGGCTTGCACTTAAGACCCTATAAATACTTCTACATAATGATGTTGGCCCTAGGAAAGGTTTAGGAAATTCCCCCTCACATATACATAGGTTGAGGGGGAAATATCCCAAGGATCTGGAGGGTAGCAATGTTTAGGGTATAAGTCCTCCATGACTTTCTTATTTTTCGCATACTCAACCCCTAACTTGCATGACCAGAGACACACATAGGATTCGAAGCATATATCCCATTGTGACCTCAGTGTTGAGTCTCTAAGGTTTAAAATAATCACAACATCATCTAATATAAGAACCAAAAAAGAGCACAATCTCCATGAAGGATGGACTAGTAGGCTGGAAGGCCTGTGAAAAATCTCTACACCCTCTCATGATTGCATTCTAGGGCACAAATGAGGTCGTGAGGCCAACGAGCTCTTTAAAACATTATTTAGGTGACCCTAGCCATCTGCTCACTGTAACAAAAAAATACCCTAAGGGGTGTGGATTCTCTTATATCAGGAAAAGGGTTGTGAAAAAGAGAGGGGAAAAGCTAATCGCATTAAAAAATTGCTAAAATGCTAAACCTCGACCACATATATATATATATTTTAAAACCCTAAAAGAACAAAAGGACAAAAGTACATTTTCAAGTACCTACTTATCAAGAAGTAAACATGGTGTTCGGTTGAGTACAAGCTCCAGATTCCCTTTGGTGATTAGATGTTCTCCATAACGGTGTCTGTAGTAAAATATCAAAATCAATGCACCATATATATATATATCGATAAAACCATGATTAATACGATTTTTGGAAAGCTTTTAATGCTGTGGGGTCAAAATGTTGTTTGGTGCCAACTCGAAAACTTGTCATGTAACACCAACACATGTCGGCAGTTTTTTCTAAGATTTTTCGAAAGCATCAATGATGAAATGTGAATTTTTTCGACAGTGTTGGGGAAAAATGATGAGTTCCTCTGACCATGTCGCAAAAACTCATTGAAAATATCCGATGGATTTTAACTTGGTGGAAAGCTAGAAAAAAAATCTCCAAACACTTGGCAGCAAAAACCTCAACAACAATTGTTAATTTCCTCGATCGAATCATAAGCAACCCGCAAGTAATTTTTACGATCGTTTCTGCTTAACTCATTGATTTCTTTCGATACATCGGTAAAACTTGTCGAGATGCTTGGATGTATCGGCAAAACTTATCGAGTTGATATGATGCATCAGTAAAACTTGTCGAGTTGCTTCAATGTATTGGCAACACTTGTCTAGTTTCATCAATGTATCAGAAAAATTGGCTGAGTTGATCCGATGTGTTGGAAAAACCACCAATTTCTTCTAATACGTCGAAAGAAAAACCTAAGTTTTAACTTATCAAAAAAAAATTTCTTGCTCAACTTCTAGGAAAAATCAAGTGTTAGAATGAACTCTCTAGGAAAGAAAAACTTGTCTAAGGAAGCTTAAAATCAAAACACAAGGAGGGGCCCTAAAATGTAAAATTTTTGGGGAAGCAGTTGCAGCAAGAACACTTTCCAAATATATAATTTTTCTTTATTGAAAATATTCACAACTAACTCAATTTATTATTTTTTTAACATTATTTATATTTTTTCTAACATTGACATTTTATTTTTTGAGGCATTGATAAGGTATATGTGCATGTTATTGCAACATTCAAATGCCTAATTGATGGAATCAATATATGAAAATCGTATAATATGTAGATAAAAAATAGGACTAGTGCAACACTATTTTTCCGGAATAAAATTAGTATTTTTAAATATTTTTTAAAATTATCTAAGTCAACAAACCTCAAAAATAGTACCCGAAGTTTTAGTTCATCTTTTCAAGGTATTAATGTAATGATCATGGATTGGATTTTTTATAGCATATAGAGGTCAATGTCTAGTAGTGTGACAATTTTTTATGAAATGGATGAGAAAACAAAGTTATGCCATAAACATGATCAATTATCTAAAAATCTAGTTTCATCTAAAAGGTCCACCAACTTCATGGACTCCTCCGTAATTAATCCTCCAAGTAACTACAAAGGAAAGATGTTCCACAAACCTTAAGCTGTCTACTATACTTAATCTTTCTATAATAGAGGTCACCCCTAATATAAGGCTATTATTACACATGGGTGAAAATACCAATGCTTCACGTTCAAACCAAATTCAAAAAAATACACTAATTCCAAAACCCACTCTACAACTATCCCAATCAACTTCCACTCTTCCCCTACATCCTACACAAAAGAGTAATGGGATTCCCTTCTTTCATACAGTCGCTAAATATATCCCAATTCCTTTACAGTGGTCTTGCACGGGTTGGTGAATGAATCTCATGCATGGGACTTCAACGATTCTAAATCGTAGGCCATGTTTCTATTCAAGTCAACCTCATAATTATTAGCACAAATTTACCATGGAAATTGCATCATTATTCATAAAAGTATACAATTGTTGGCATAGTTTTCCTCCCCTCTTACCGCCAAAATTCGCACCAACAATTATGATGGATGAATGGTGTTATAATCTCAAATTTTCAAATATTATATATGCATTATAGAAATTTGTTAGAGAATTATACCACCTTAGTATCATGTTCATACACATAGGACACATTTTGATTTGTTTCATACTTATGTTATATGGACCAAAACTAGGTTGTGTTTATCAAGCAAGGTCCGTTTAGTTTTTTGGACTCATTAATGCACCCAGGAGCCCACATTTGATCATTTTGGTTACACATGCACCCTCATTTAGGATAGTTTAGTCCTTGGTGTGCTCCAACTCCATAAAACAGGGAAATTAGTTGACCAGAGGAGCCCATGTGTGGTATTTGGGTTTTTTTGGCCCTTTTTCACTATTTATTGCTACCTAGAGCCACTCCAACTCACCCATGCACTCCACCACACCAAACCTACCTTCATTTATGTCCTAGAATTCACCATCTAGGTTCACACATGAATTGGTTACCGTTTGAGGTGGTTTTGGAGCTCATTGGTCCACCTGGGGGGGGGGTTTGAGGTCAAATCTAAGCTTGAAACATGTATGCATCCAAATTTCCTCCAAAGGCTAATACTTTTCTCCAAATGTAATGTAGACATGTTCCAGTCATATTTACATACTAGACAGTGATAATAAACTTTGTTATTGGCTTCATTCTTATGTATTAATTTCAGTATTTTCACTATTTTTCTCCATAATTTTTTAATATATTGAGTTGTGAGGATTCCTTTAGCTCCTATATATTTTTGTGAATCAAAATTTCACATGTTATCATATCTCTTTAGAGCTTTGAATCAAATCCAGAGCATTTGAGTTGCTATCTAGAGTTTCTTCCAGAAAAATTCAAGTGTTTGCATTGTAGGTACTTCCAGTGTTTCTGTCACTCAGTGTGCAAGAATAAATGGAGCATAATCATGTATTTCTTATCCCATTCAATTATTTTAAATGGAATTACTAAATGGTGATCCATGTGAGGTCTAAAGGCCTCTACAGAGTCACCATGGGAACTGAGAACGAACCCAACTCTGTTGTGGAAAAATTGTAGTACTTCAACAGATTGGATGAGACATTCGTGATGCTTTGTATCAATATCTTAAGGGATATTCTCTTCCATGTAGACACTTAATACAACTAATGAATTATGGCTAAAGCTTGAGTCATTATTTGGTAATATTGATGAAATGAGAAGACACCAAATCGAAAGTGAGTTAATCTCATTGAGCCCAACTCACTTTGAGACAATCCATTATTTCTTCACAAAGTTCAAATCCTTGGTTATTCAGCTAAAACCATGTGTAATTTTCAAGAAGGATGAGCAACTTATATTGTCCATCCTTTTAAAGCTAGGTCATGAGTACTTACGGTTTGTCTCTCATTCCACTCAAGCAAGTTGAAAACTTGAAATTGTAGAATGCCTTCACTAGCAGACATCATGGAGTCTTTGACTCAGGAACAAGACAATATGGTGAAAATGGGTACCATACAATCCAACAACTATCAATCCCTTGCTGCTGGATTTTTGAATCAAGCCAAAGAAAAGAAGAAATCCAAGGATTTGAAGCAGCAAGAGAAGAAGAAGAAGGACAAGCCCAAATATTCAGATGGGGCTGCAAATCCTAACAAGGACAAAGAGAAGAAGAAGCAAGAGAAGAAAAATGAACTTATTGTCACAAGGGTTGTCATCCAAAGAGTGCATGCATGAAGAAAACCATTGACACGATGGCACAGCTCCTAGAGAAGAACAACATCTCATTGCTAGAAGGCACAAGGAAGAAAGAGGGAGGTTCAAGCTTAGAGAACAAGGATAGATGCCATGATTTGATCAATAGGTCTTTAGGCTATTCATCCTTCATCATATATTTAGGTGGCTCAAGGAACATGGCTTCCATGCAACATTCCTTCTTGACCATATATCCTTACAGTGGTCCATCCATTCTCATGGGTGATGATTCAAAAATCCAAGCCAAAGGGATTGGTGGTATTGATCTAGAAGATGGGTACTTAAACAATGTGTTTTTTGTACCTTATATTGCAACAAACCTATTATCTGTATATCAAATGACACACACATGTATAACCAAGAGAGTAACATAATTTACTCAAGATTATATGGAGATATCATAAATCTCTACAGGCCAAGTTGTTGTAGTGGGTTATGTTGAGCATGATTTGAGAATATATAAGTACTCTCACTTCCTCCCCTACTCTTAAGGAAATGCGCTCCTATCACATGTCGATGAGACCAACAAGTTTTGGCATGAGAGGTATCGTCATCTCAACTACATGTGCCTTCAATATCTAAGCAAGGATAGTATGGTTGAAGGGCTTCCTACCATCAAGTTTTCCAAAGGAAATTGCAAAGGGTGCATAGTGGGAAAACATGCTGAGTGCAAATATGACAAATGGAAGGATAGGAGGGATGTCCAAGTGCTTGATATGATCTATTCATATATGATATGGCATATTCCCACACCCTCATATGGGAATTCAAGTTATGTATTGACTTTCATAGATGAATTCTCAACGTATTACTAGGTGTATTTTTCTCAAAAACAAATATGAAGTCTTTGATACTTTCAAACTATTCAAGGACTTAGTTGAGAACATGTGTCGGAATAAAATCAAGGTTATTAGTACTGAAAATGGAAATTAGTGTGTCAATAATAACTTACAATAGCTATGTCATGATAGTGGCATTTAGATGCAACATTTTGTTCCCTACACACCACATCAAAATGATGTTGTCGAGTGCAAGAATAGAGATCCGAAAGAGATAGAAACATGCATGATGGAGGAAAAGGATTTGTCACCTAAGATATGGGATGAAACTATAAATTGTGTTGCATATGTTTAGAGAAGATATCCACACAAAACATTGGAAGGAAAAACTCTATTTCAGGCTTGGAGTGGTGGCAAGCCCAATGTTTCTCATTCATTTTTTTGGCTCAAAGGCTTGGGATATAATTCCTCTCGAGAAGAGAAAGGCCTTGCAACCTAAAATAAAGGAGTCCATTATGGTTAGATACATTTAATATGCAAAGAGATACAAGCTCTTTGATACCTCATCCCAAAAACTATTCATTTAAAGGAGTGTACAGTTCGAAGAAGAGCCCATGCAGGAGATTGAACTAGTCCAAGGGGATTGCTCACATCCTCCACTCCATGATGATGTAAGTGATGATTATTACTCTAATTTTTTTGATTATTATGTTGATGATGGTGATGATGACATGAATTATGATCATGACTTATCCATTCAACCAAAGTGGGTTGAGAAAACCATACACGCAATAGGTGATCTTGTTGGAGATCCACTAGACTCTAGGAACACTATATCTCAATTTCACAATGTTGTGTCCACTTGTGAATTGAATATTATAGAGAGATGATTTATGATGGTTGGATCTAATCCTCAGACATATTATGAATCTTCACTTGAATCTATATGGAAAATAGCCATGCAAGAAGAGTTCAAGTCTTTGCAAGACAATGAAAGTTGGGAGTTGGTTCCTCTACCTTCCAAGAGTAAACTAGTGCAATGTAAGTGGGTCTATATAACAAAGGTGGTTGTAGATGGTTCATATGTCAATTAAAAGGATAGGTTTGTTTCCAAATTCTTCTCTCAAGTCCATGGAGTGGACTATACAGAGACATGTGCACTGGTTACAAATATGGACTCAATCGGACTAGTTTTGGCTATTGTTGCATCTAAGCGATGTGAGGTTCACCACATGGATGTGAAGAATGATTCATGTTGACCTTCATGAGGATATATATATGCAGAATCCTGAAAGTTTCATTCACGATTTCACTTTTTTGTAGGTTGAGTAAGTTACTCTATGGCCTCAAGTAAGCCCCAGGGCTTCGTATGCCAAGATGGATAGCTTCCTTCTTTCACTAGGATATGAGCGACGCAAATATGATACTAATGTATAATTACATAATATTGGTGATTTATTCCAGTTCATCGATGATATAGGATTAATAAAGTCCTCTTTGCATAATGAGTTTTGTATGACTGACCTTGGATGGTTGAAACAATTTATTGGCTTGGATATTGAGAAATTTGATGCAGAGATTAAGGTATACAAATCAAATTATGATGTAGACATGTATTATTCCAGTTCAATATGGCTGAATGTAAGGAAAACAAGTGTCCATCCATTCCAAGAATAAAACTAGGTGATTTTGGTGCATCTCCATTGGCGAACAACTCATTGTACAGGAAAATAGTTGGGAGCTTGTTGTATCCCACACACTCTCAACCTAATTTGGATTATCTTGTAGGTATTGTTGCAAGATAAATGAAAGAGCCTCATGAGATCCATTGGAAGGATGAAAAAAATGACCTTGCATTATGTGCATGGAACCAAACACTTCGGGGTACACTAAGCTGCTAGTTCTCCACTAGAACTAGTTGGATTTAGTGATTTTGGTTGGGTTGGAGATTCCATTTACAGAAAATCCACTTCAAGTTATGTATTCATGGTTTCACATGGTCCCATATGAAGTTCAAGCAAGAACAAACACAATATATCCCTTTCATCAATTGAGTCCAAGTACAGAGGAGCAGTGAACACGACTACACAATCTGTGTGGTCGCAAGGTATTCCTGAGGAACTTTGATTCACCCACATTACTTTGGTGTGATAATGAAAGTGAAATCAAGATTTCCATTGATCCTAGTGTAGAGATAGAGGACCAAGCACATAGAGATACATATGCACTACATCAGGAGCTTGGTGCATGAGCAGATGATATCATTGCAATATTTCCCATCTGTAGAGAAAACTATTGACATCTTCACCAAGAGCTTCACAGAGAATACATTCACCTATCTAAGATCACTTCTTGGAGTGGGTGACACATGGTGATTGCTAATATTCACTTTAATTAGCTCCATGTCCATTTTTTAGGGGGGTTTTTGTTCCCATGAGGTTTTGTACCTAACATTGGTTATATGGACAAATAAAATTTTGTAAGAGGTGACTTGATCCTTAGTTTCCAAGGACTCACTAATATTGTGATGTATTTACACTAAGTTCGGATGAAGGGGGGGTGTTAGAGCATTATACCACCTTAGTACCATGGTCATACACCTATGACACATTTTCATTTGTTTCATACTTATCTTATATGGTCCAAAATTAGGTTGTGTTGGTCAAGCAAGGTTTTTTAGGTGTTTTAGACTCATTAATGCACCTAGGTGCCCACATTTGATCACTATGGTTATACATGCACCCTCATTTATGAAAATTTAATCCTTTTTGCAAACCTACTCGATAAAATAGGGAAACTGGTTGACCAGAGGCACCCATGCATGGTATTTGGGTGTTTTAGGTCCTTTTGGACCATTTATTACTTCCTAAAGCCACTACCACTCATCCAGGAACTCCACGATGCCTACCCTACCTTCATTTATTTCCTAGCATGCTCCATCGATGTTCACACATACATTCGTGGCCATTTGAGGTGGTTTGGGAGCTCATTGGTCCACCTAAGGGGGTTTTGAGGTCCAATCTAAGCCTTCCACAAGTATGCATCCAAATTTCCTCCAAAGGCTAACGATTTTCCCGAAATGTAATATAAACATGTTCCATGCATATTTACACATTGGACAATAATAATAAAATATTTTATTAGCTCCATTCTTATGTGCTAATTTAAGTCTTCTCACTGTTTTTTCTTAATAATTTGTGAATATCTTGAGTTTTGAGGATTCCTTCAGATCCTAGATCTTGCTTGAATCATATTTTCACATAAACATTTGTGTGACCCTCATAAGGAGCCTACTTTTCCACTTCAATCGAAAAATATTAATTTTATAACAGAATATTAATTAAAATAAGTATCATAATCATGGGTTTATGGATTTTGGATGAATTCACTAACTAAGTATTATAATTAAGACTAAGAAATTAGGATCAATTCACTAAATCCCTCTCCTCTTAGCCCCCTTTCACTTCCCCCACAGGAAATCATAGCCCCCCATATGTTTCTCATCCTTCTCTATTTTTGGCCATCAAGCCTTTTTATATTATAGAACAATGTACAGAATTATAGTATCTTTCATAATCCAAGACCATTTATGATTGGCTTCTGGCCAGTTGATCATCGCACACACTTTTACATTTTGGGTAAAAAAGAAGGTGTTACACACTTAGTCTAGATACCATCCTATTTAGGGATTAATTGGGATCCCTCTTGATATTCTTCCCACTTTTCACTCATGGATTTTTTTCTCAAGCCTTCTCATCCCTTGCACTATTTTTATAATATCTCCCCATCTTCAAAACCTTTCATATTCTACAACTTTCCATTATCGCCTTCAACCATTTGCTTTGGCATTGGGTATCTACTCACACATAGGAATGGGAATGAGTAAAAAAAAAAAATCTTCCACAAACTAGATCTTCATCCACAATTAGATTTTTCTTACTAGCCTCCCTTGATCCTCTTGATTGAAATACAAAAATATTACGCAAAGGAAATATACTCTTTATTGTTTCTAAAGAAGAAAAACATGTATGGGATATTCAAACCAGGAAAAATAAAATCTTTTGAATTGTCATAATAGTAAGGTTTATGTAAAATTCAAATTAGAGAAAAGGACAAATCAATGAGGAATTTGAAAAGCGAAGGAGGAAGACTAAGTGTGGCCCACAAAGCCAAAGGACATTGGAAAAACAAGAGTCATTCTTATTCTATATAAGATGTACTCTTGATCTCATTTAGGTGGCGAGAGCTTTTGCTTTGAGGGGCTTCAATCTTGAAAACATTATGTAAAACTAATAAGAAGAATTCATTCTTGGCCAAACTATTTTGGAGATGAACTTTAAGCCTAAGAACTCAATGCCTATATCATAATACTATAATCAACTCTAAATTCCACGAGACTATTCTTCCGTCTTGTTCTGTTAATTTTACTAGGCATCATTATGCCTCTTAGATATCATTATGCATCTTAGATTAGTTGCATTCAATATATTTTATTTTAAAAATCATAATTGGGCGTATGGGTTCCAAATTCCAAAGGTGTTAGGTCTAATTGGCGGATTTACCCTGTCTACAAAGTCTTTGGCATATGAAGTAGATGTTTGGCATATAAAGTAGATGTTTATAACATGAAGATGTAGCTTCTATAGCCCAATATTAGGGTTAAATGTAATTTTGTGGTCAACATGGAGTTAACAGGTAACACTTTATTAATATATGTATAGCATGGGTGGGCCTAATGGTTAAAAGCATGTGTTTCTTCTTAGAAGTTCACAGAGTCAAATTAACCTTTAAAATATTATTATGTGAAATAAAGTAGTATAAATCTATTTAAAATGACTAAAATTACAAAATTATAAAAATAACAATTTCCTACAACAAATTTACAAAAGTTTTATAAAAAAATCCACTTTTTTGCTTTGCAGCTGTCTTTTATCCTACTTGACTTGATTAGGAAGCAATAATAGGAAGCAATAAAAGTTTATTGTAATAAATTCCCACCTTTTTTGCTTGTTAGCTGTCTTGACTCGATTAGGAAGCAATAAAAGTTTATCGTAACAAATTCGTAAGAAATGAGACAATTAGATCCGGTTTCTTGGAATAAACAACTAAGTAATACCGTCATTTCGTGAAGGAGACGATCCATGATATCATCGAGGGCTACCGTACCGGCTTTTATGGAAGCTTGTGGAAACTAGGTTTGACGCTTTTTTTTAGGTTAAGTGAAATAGGCGTAAGTCTTTCCAAATAACAATCAAACAGCAACGTTTAAATACGATTTTGTGGTACATAATAACATATACTTCCATGTTATTAATTATTAATTTTGTTATATTAGCTGTAAAACATTTGATTTTAGAGTTTTGTTAATAAAAAAATAATTAAATTTTTTATATTAGCTGTAAAACTTTGGAGTCTCGTTATTAATTAAAATTTTAACTATAAAACTTTTCCAGTTACAAACATTTGAATCACAATAAAACTGGTGACTCTTTTGTAAGATAGTCTCGTAATACCGCATTTCTCAGATCGTTCCCTCCATCTTCAGGCGTTGCTTTGTTTGTTGAGAATAAGCGAAAAGCGAAACAAATATGGGCAACTATGCGTCGTCGTGCATGCAGGGGATGCCCATGGAGGAAGAGGATCCCATTCAGTTGGATAGTTCAGCCGGGACGGTTCAACTACTTCAAAAACCCGTCCGCGCAGGGCAAATCATGGAGAAATTCCCTAACCATTTAGTCTGCAACTCCGGCTCCTTGTACATCGGGCAGAAGACGCCCGCGCTTTCTCCAAACGAGATACTGGAGGACGGAAACAAATATTTCCTTCTGCCAGATTTCTTTTTCCAGTCTAAGTTAACGCTCCCATTGCTGGCTTCCTTAATATCATCCCTGAAATTTCCGGGTACTCCCAATGGTATGGTATCAACCTCTCTGCGATATATCAAACGTGCTTCTGCTCTTTGCCAGCCTTTTGTGATAGAGAAGAGCCACGTGGGAGGAGGCGTCCGGATGAGACTGTCAGTTGAGTTTATGACAAAGCTTCTGGAAGATTATAGGATACCTAACGTTGGTGAACGCAGCAGGCATGAGTCGGGCAGCGATTCCGCAGTTGCGCCCAAGCGTAGGCTGTGCAATACTCCAGAATTGTTGAAGGATTATGATCGGTTGGTCATGTCCAGAAGCCATTGCTGGAGACCGAATCTTGAGACTATCAAGGAAAACCAGAAGAAGGGTTATTTCCAGAAGTTCATGAAAAGATTAAGTATCAACAGATCTTGATCAGTTGAATGCATGTTCTTGCCGGTTTAATTGCAGTTATTTTGATTAGTTTCACGATTAGTCAGCAACGGTCCGCGCTGCGATATTCAGTGTACCCTGTTGACACTAACGATGTTAATTATTTAGTGCATAGTACGGAATTTAATTGGACAGTATCAGTGTAGCATGTGTTTTTTCTGAGAAGATTATGGGTTTAAATTCAGAGAGATAGTGTATATATATGTCTCAGATCTTATACACCAAATTGGTGTCTTATTATATAAAATTCAACTTAACAAGAGTTGTGGCAAAATTTTATGGCATACTGGACTGTATCCTCTGGGAAAAAATATAAATATGTCAATAAATGTTAACAAGTTGAACTTGAACTCCATGCACTTGTTTTATGTTGTTAATTTTGACCTACTAAACTCATCTGGTTGGTTGTTATTGTGGACTTGATCATGTTGTTGATTTTATGTATCTATAAAAACTATTAATGATTGGACATAAGTTTTCTTTTACTGCCTCCAAAACCTTATTTATTGAATGAGTACTCATGAATTTCTAAATATTGTATTGAATAGGAAGAATAGTTATATTATTTTGGTATTCTAGCATCTCTTGGCTGCTCTTCCTGATCACATGTTACGATAAGGTTTTTGGAAGGCTTTGTATAAATTTGTCTTTTTTGCCTAATGGTAGTGTGGTGTGTAATTATGAGGTGTTTTGCATATCATTTTGCATATCATTGCAAGAACTTGTTTCACAGTTACTCATTCTTTTTAAACAAGATGCAATAAATTATTGTCATGGGAGACATGGTTGCTTAGTAGAAGGAACAATGGTTTTTCATGTTGCCTCACTCTTAAGAACGTCTCTATAAACATTTATAAAGCTTGATATTTTTTTTATATACCTACTAACCTTTATCCACTATACTATAAATTCCTATGGAGTACATAATTTCACATCTAAAATTTGTCTTTTACTATCAACATCATTATTTTTTACAGTTGATTATAGATATTAATAATGTAAGCAATTTACAACAACCTTAACTATTTTTAATTACAATACCAAACATGAATGTAGTTCTATCATGCATAGATTTGTAATTATGATACTTCAATTCCATACACATAGAATTGAACAATCTATAGAATAATCAAATTCCTTAACAAAATTATAAAACATGGTATTTCAAGGCACATTGAAAGCACTTATCTCTATGGGAAGGGTGAGTGCAAGATAATGATTTTCTCTTTTTGTACATAAGATGCTATAGAATTGAAAAGTAAACATCCTTCATCTTACATGCTTATTTTGACATACCTACACAGTGAATCTTACTTCCACTAAAAAAATATGAAACCTAGGAAATTGAACCATCTTTCCAAATATATAAATTTTATTTATTAAAAATGTTGAAAAATAACTCAATTTATATTTTTCTAACATTGACATTATATTTTTTGGGGGCAATGATAAGATATATGTCCATGTTAGTGCAACACTTGAATGCCTAAATGATGGAATAAATATATGAAAATCGTCTAATATGTAGATACCAAACAAGATTAGTGCAACACTATTTTCCCAAAATAAAATTAGTATTTTTAAATATTTTTTTAAAATTATCTAAGTGAGCAAACCTCAAAATTAGTACACCAAGTGTTAGTTCATCTTTTCAAGGTCTTAATGTTACGATGATGGATTGGAATTTTTATAGCATATAGAGGTTAGTTTCTAGTAGTGTGACATATTTTTTTATGAATAAATAACACCATGGAATCAATTTGAAAAGGCCTAGAACAATGCATTATTTGAATAGATGCACCAACGTAATTATGAAAACTCAATGCACACGGATTTTTTTACAAATTAAAAAAAAGAAAAACTATTTTATTTCCAATTGTCAAACTTACCAAGGCATGATATATACCTATGCACGAGTGGGTTTCTTGATAGTTGTATAATTTTAATAAAATAAATACCTATATTGCTTTGCTAAATATTTTATCTTACTTCAATGTCCCATGGGTTTAGATCCATTGCGCGACATGATATCTCTAATAGGACAATTTAACCATATAAAAATGTTATTCTAATACATCATGTATGGCGACACGTCAATGCATTTATATCCATTTAAGACGTCATTCAATTTAATTATTTTTTTAAAGTATAAAAACCTTTATTAGTAAGTATTTGATAGGATTTAATGTGTTGTATATTGTTGTTATAGTTGATTTTACCACACCTAGTGGATCACATATTTATGGCTTTCCATGTCCCTCTGCAGGCTCTTTGTACCCCATGGACTTATATTTTGATGTTCCAAGATTATCTCAAAAAATCACCTGTTTATACCTATATGCGACTTTTAAATCTATACCCGTGTGTATACGCAACTTTTGACCTCAAACCTGCATACATCGGGATGTGTGCATAAAGAAAAATATTTTTGGAGTTTTTCTCATATGAGTCTGTATCTTGTCTCTTGGCCTTCCATATGCCTTGAGAATGCTCATATTCGACCCTCCATTACCTCTTTGCAGTGCTATATTATTATATATTGGGCCTCTTGGATACATTGAAGGAGGAGAAATTGAAGAGTAAAGAAACTATAGTCCACTGTTGTGTCATTTTTCTTATACTTGGTTCTGCATCCCTTTGTCCCTTTGGGGCACATAGTGTTCTTCCCAAGCTTTCCTTTGCTTTGTGAGCTTGCTATCGAGAGATGGAGGATTGAAGTGGTGGAGGCCCAGGTGGAGGACTCGGTTTCTTCGGTTCGTAGAAGTGCCGACAGTGTTTGTCACTATTGTATCTCTAATTTATTAATAGAAATATATTTTCCTATCTAATTCATGTGCATTTGAATATGAATATTGAATCTATGGATGTATTTACTTTCTTATACATGATTGATTATATATGCTAGAGTAGCTCTAGCACATTTATATATATCATGCTTGATTTGTTTGTTGTTGGTGAGAGAAAATTGCAAGTGCAATTGCATTGGAAAATCTCAACGGGGATTTACTTCAACCGTCTGGAATAAGGTACGATTCTATATCCCTTAGTATTAGATTTTCTTATTACTCTTGCATATTGGAAAAGATTGATTTCTGGTGTCATACTGTATGTTGTGCTACCCCCAAGCCATAGGAAGTTTCTCTCCATCAAAGAATTGACGACTCCACTAGGGAGGTTCCTAGTTGTTGTTTCTTTGGCGATTGGGTATAGAATGTGGTTGAATTGTTCTTTATTTCTCCGTTTCTATGTCGGGTCTGGAGGTATGTTTTCCCAGTAGTGTCCTGTAGGAGTAATTTGACCTTGGCTTATCATTTTTCCCTCTTTTTCTTCTTGTACGTGAGTATTTTCTTCACAGTTATGTATACACATGGTTTTCTCCTAAATTCCTACGTATGTACGCTAGTTTATAGCGAAAATTCATGTATGATTTTGTTTTGAGATTTATTTACAGGATTGAGTGTTGCTGGGAGAATTTTGAGATTGTTGAGTCTTCTTCGGTGTTATTGGTGTATGTATATAGCCTCTGTTTCTGACCAAAGACCCCTTTTGATTTTTTCTTAGGATTTGTTCTTGTCATTCATTTCTTCCTTTTTTGTTTTGGGATTAGTGCATTAGGTATCTTTTATATTAGTGCATTTCTTGGCTATTGTTTGTGACTGGTAGTAGGGTCTGAGAGTCATAGAGTCTGTTATTTTTTTTATATCTCATTTCTTTCAAAAAATACAAAAACATTTTGGTTTTGCATACTTATGCATTCTTGCATTTTTGCACTTGTATGGTACTTGCATTAAGGTTTCTTAATGAAATTATAGTCAGGTGTTCATTTAGGAATGATTTTATTCTCATTTGAAGGAAAAAATTGTATCTCATGTAGTGGCATACCTTGTTTTTCATTCGACAAAATTGTACTTGGCATTGTTTGTGAGGTGTGCACATTTATTTCATTGCTGAGTCATAATATCATTAGTTCCAAGACCATTTCCCTTTGAGTAATCATATCCATTAAAATAAATTCCTAATTAAAATGAAATACACATTTTTATTTTATAGGGTTCACCAACAAGATTAGGATTTAGAGTCTTGAAATAGTTCATTGTGAGTCAATTCTGCTATACTACTAAACACAACAAGTAGGTGTCGGTCGAGGTGAGAGAGAGAAATAATTTGTATGATTAGTGTTTCTCTGGAAGATCCTTTTACACAGGAGTCAAGCACGAGGTAACACGCTTTGCTACCCTGCCCATACAGTCGATCCCTCTTGCGATTGTCCGCTTAAGCATTGGTTATATTAGGGTGGCCTTAGTTTCCTTACCTAGATGTCGCAGGGGGTACTTGTAGAGGTTATTCTACAGGTGTCCTAACAAGGTAGGGGTCAAACAACACAATCGCTTTATGCATTGAAGCTGAGGCCCACTATAATTGGTTGCATACCTCTGCTTGTAGTGTATGGGAGTTTCAATCCTCTCCTAGGAGAGACATACCTGCTACATTCAAAAGATCACATATCCTCCCCTTGGTTTGCTTATTTTTGGCTATGGATTTTCTTAGGAGTGTGCTCTGTGTACACTAGATTTCTTAGGGTTGTGTAGTTAGGTTGAGTCTTGTATTTTTGTCGATTCATAGTGGATTTTGGTGCAACACCCCACCGTTCTCTTCGCTTAGCAAGTCTTCGTCCTTCTACGTCTCCTCTTCATTTAGGAGAGAGAACCAAATAGTTTGGGCGGACTAATACTCACTTTGATTCACACACAAATCTCACCATGAGTCACCACAGGTTTGAGATGCTGAAGAGTCTCTCTTCTCCACCTCCCTTGTGGGAGGTTGAACCTTCAAGCATGTATGGGACTCTGGTAGGGTCTGGCCACCATGTGGCTAGGGAATCAAATGAAGATTTATCACAATTTCCATACTACATAAATGCACATCGTCGGTATTTGTCACATAATCTGAGCGGTGAGACTCACCATGCACCCACTAGCACTAGCATAATTCGGTAGGGCATGCTAGACCTTTTCAATACTGATCCAAGACCCAATTCCGCATAGGGTGTTGACCCTAGTGCCACGCATGGGGTCACTTCCATTCCTTTCCAGGCAGAGACGTTTGGTAGTACTAGTCATATTCCACCTTCCATCCCTGCAGTGGGAGTATCTTAACACATGCATCCTAGGCCTAGCACTACCATACGCATTTGAGGAACTGATATTAGACATGTGAATATTGGGGGAACAAGTTACATCCCTTCCCATGTTCCATCGTCTTCAACATTGGTTCCTTCAAATGCATTTTTGATGACACATCCTCCTCCTAACTCACATGGTCCTTCGGGCTAGAGTTCTACCGTTATCCATGTTCATCCTGCGTCTTCTCACACTGTAGCGTCAGAAGGCCATGTGGCTCGTTATGTTTTAGTCATGTATGTGCCATCTTATGGACAGTCTTATGGACCATCTTATGGAGCATCTTATGGACCACATTATGGAGCGTCTTATGGAAAAACTTATACACCTTGTGGATCTGGTTATCAACCCACTTATCAGCCTCCTAACTATGGCTTCGAAGCACCCCATCCTCAAGGTACTCCAAACTATAATCTGCATCCCTTTATGGGTCAAATGGGAGGAGGTTACTATCCCACTAGCCAAGGCCATGGTGTTTATAACAATTAAACCTATGTGAACCAGCATTAACAAGGAGCATGGAATCAAATGGCTAAACCTAGGATCCCTTTCCTTGCAACGTTGAATTTACCTGAGTTGTCGATATTGACAAATAACCCAGCATGTCCAGTCATTCCCGCTAAGCTTCCTTCAGACATTCCCAATTTCAAAGGTAAGAGTGGTGAAGAACCTAGTGAGCAGGTTACGATTCGGTTCTTTTAAGGCTATTTCAATGCACCCTGACGGGTCCTGTGACGAAGTAGCATATAGAGTTTCCTGGGGGACTAATACAATGTTTAATGACTTATCTATGAATTTCTAAATCACTTTCAGCTACTTGTGCGTTACGATGCCAGTACTGAACTCTTGTTGACATTTCGGCATGACAAATCCACCCATATCACTGATCACATTCAACAGTGGCATAGATGGAAGAGACTGATTAAAGCCTACATTCCACCAGAGTTCCTTTTGGAATGGTTTGTCGAGTCTTTATTACCTTACATAGCAAAGGATGTTTCCACATTCGGAGTGCAGGATGAGGAACAAGCTATCTTCTGGGCTCAGGAGTTAGATTTGATTTATGTTTAATCCGGGCTCTTGTATGAGATCATACCAAATGCACCTAGATCCAATTTTGACCCTAAATTTAAACCTGGGCCGCATGCCGATGGCATTGTTGCATCCGCAAGTGCTAAACTTGAAGACTCGGTTACAAATCAAATGAATAAGTTGTCTATTAAACATCCTGCGTCAAGATAATCTATGGCTTCATCTCATCCTACCCAGATGATGGATGTACTTTCAATGCAATTGTTGAACCAGAAAGGTAACCAACAACCTGGACGGAATAATAAGAAAGGTAAAAACAATCGAAAGGGTGGGAGTAGGAATGAAAATGCTAATAATGACAAGAAAAACATTAAATCTAGGGGGGACAAGAAACCTAAACGTAAGGTTAAATTTATTTGTAATCATTGTGGGGATGATCACCTCACTCTCTTGTGCGCTTGGATAGAAGATTCCTCGAAGTTCATTGCACAGAGCCCATCTATGTTGAAAAATCCTTTACCGCAAAATCATAATATGAACTATAGGACCATGGACACTGGTAGTGCTTATGGTCGAACTGCAAACCCACCGGACACCGTTAGTGGACATGGTTGCATCAATATGATATTTGCTGAAAATGTTGTGACACATTCTAAGGAATATGGTACATCACAACCTGACCTGGGAAAAGAACCTACTCCACTTGAGAGCTCTTTGCGTATTGAAAATCCTAGCAACAAGCCTTAAGATCCATCTCACATTCCTAAGGGATTATTAAAGCGTTCAGGGCACAATCCTAATGCCCGAGCCACCTAGAAGTATTCTATTGTCAAGGATTTTGTCCAGACTCCTTGTGCGATCTCTTCTTTAGAATTTCTTCAGACTTTCCCTCTGCAAAGGAAGGCCTTCTTGTTTGCTCTTGGGGTGGTTGATGGAATCTCTCCTTTGGTGATCAAATTTGAAACTCATGGATTCCATCCTTGCTTGCCTTACTATGTGTCCCTTTTGGTTCATGTAGAGTGTCTAAACAACATAATCAAGCGCACACTGATTGATGAAGGTGCTGCAGCTTTCGTGATGTCTTTGTCCTATTGGAAGGGGTTGGGTTCTCCTAAGTTTTATAAGTCGAGCACCATGTTGACTGCATTTAACGGAAGATCTTTTCAACCATATGACATACTTCATTCCATTGTCCAATTGGGGGGAAAGACTATTGTGATCGAGGTTGAGGTGGTTGATGTGCCCCTTGACTATAATATTTTACTGGGTAGGAACTGGATTTATAACATGCAAGCAGTCGCATCATCCCTATTGCGGGCTATTTGTTTTCCTTTAGATGGGAAGATTGTTACAATTGATCAAATATCTTTTGATAATTCTAGTTCGACAGCATCGTCGGGAACTTCTATCCTGGTTATCGATCATTCTCAACCGACAACTGAGACTGTTGGGGTGGGCATGTATCCTTCGTTGATGGGAAATTTTAATTGTGTTGCACGCGTTCTTATGATTGGTTCTAGCGTTGGTAAGGCTTCGACATCATTGAGTTCAGATCCTTTTCACACTTCAAATATGGAGGATCCTTGAACTCTCACTTCTTTGAGTACTTCAGGTGAAGATTCTATACCTACTGAGGTAGACATGTCATTGTCTAAAACATTGGTGGCTTATCAAGCTAATATTGATTCTATTTTATATTCTAGTACTTCCACTTTGCAGACGGAGGAGGAGGACCCTTATGCACATCCCGCTTGGGAGGTTGCATCATCTCACTCTCATTATTGCTTCGATGACATTTTCCATCAAATGAGGATATTCTCAAAGCTATGTCAGGTGTCGAAATTCCTTTGGGAGATTTGCATCATAGATCTTACTTTCTTCCTAATCTTGATTATATAGGGTGTGATGACTATAAGGGGATCTTTAGAAAGAAATTTGGTAGGCCCACGGTCCCATTAGGCTCTCCTAGCAAGTATGTCGAAAGGAGCATGGCCAAACTGTCACCAACTATGCCTATCAATATTTCTCATGTTCCTGGCAAGGTTGAAAACGTGTACATTGGAGTGAATTCTTCCCCCGATGAGGTTAGAGAATACACACATATTTTTAAATAATTTAGAGATTTGTTTGCTTGTTTGTATGAGGAAATGAAAGTGATTGACTCTTACATTGTCAAACATGAAATTAAAAACTATCCATATGCTAAACCTATTTCAAAATGTTTGCATGCAATGAATCCTAGGAAAGCACTTGCTATTAAGGCATAGATAGAGAAGTTTCTCAAAGTTAGATTCATCTATCCAACTCCCTTGATAGGGTGGGTGTCAAATCCCATTATGGTGGATAAGAAGTAGGGAACAATCTGTGTATGCACTGATTTTAGATATTTGAATTGAGCTTGTCCTAAGGATAACTTCCTCACACTGTTTATTGATCAAAATTTTGGATGAGTGTGTAGGGAGCGAGGTTTTCTCCTTTATGGATGGATTTTTCAGGATATAATTAGATCCATATTAAACCCAAGGACCAACATAAGACTGCTTTCATTTGTCCTTGGGGTACTTTTTCATATCAAAATATTCCCTTCGGCCTTAAAAACGTCGAAGCTACATTTCAACGGGCTATGACCTTTGCCTTTCATGATCTTAAAAATATTATTAAATTTTATTTGGATGACTTAGCTGCTCACTCTCATATGAGGGTGTGTCATCCTTATCACTTGCGTTTGGTTTTCAAAAGATGTCACCGTTTTCAATTCAGTTGAATCCTCATTAGTGCATATTTTGTGTGAAGGTTGGTCGCTTACTAGGGTTCATTTTTTCCAAGGAGGGTATAAGGGTCGATCCTTCGAAGTTTGAGGCAATAGTTCAATTGACTCCCCCATGTAATATTCAACATCTACAATGTTTGCAAGGTATGGTGAACTTCTTGTGAAAATTCGTAGTCAATTTCTCCAATTTTACTAAAGGATTCATGTGTTTGTTGAAGAAAGACACACCATTTATTTGGGATGAGAGAGCCTAGAAGTATTTCAATGCTTTGAAGAGATCCTTGGCATCGCCGAGCATGCTTAGTCCACTCGAATATAGCTGTTACCTTTTGATATATGCGGCAGTGTCTCAAGAGACGATTGGTATGGTCTTGGTTCAAGAGGATGAGGAGCTTCATGAGCATGTCCTCTACTATCTTAACCGAAACCTTCTTGATGTGGAGCTTCCTTATACCCATGTTGAGAAGTTGGATTTAGCTACCGTCCATGCGGTTCAGAGTTTGAGGCATTATACCTTCTTTGCCAAAATTTTGTTATAGCTCACATTAATCCATTTCAAATTATCCTCACTAGAAGGATGACAGGGGTAAAGTACAATAAATGGATTTTGATATTGCAAGAATTTGACCTTGAGTTTGTTTCATCAAAATCAAAGAACTCATTAATTTTTGTAGATCTCATATACGATTTTCCGAGTTTGGATGAGGGAGAGGTTCATGAGGACTCTCTCCTTCATGAGCACATTTTTCTCATTTAGACTACAGACCCATGGTATGGGGACATTATTGTTTACTTGCAAACCTTTAAGGTTCCTTCTCACCTCTCACAAGATGAGCGTCGATGGCTACACCATGTAGCGAATGATTATATCATTGTGGATAACACTCTGTATCGTCGTGGGGTTGATTCCATTTGGTATCAGTGCTTAACTCATGAAGAGGGTGAGGTTGTGCTGAATTATCCCCATAGAGGGGCATGTGGTGGTCATTTATCTGGACTCTACAACTCAAAATATTTTGAGAGAGGGATATTTTTGGCCTTCCATATTTAGAGATTGTGTTAATATGATGAAGAGGTTCCACCATTACCAAGTGTTTGAATGAAACATGCGCTTGTATCCTTCCCCTTTGCATCCAATTATCATTGTCAGTCCCTTCACCAAGTGGGGGTTCGATTTTATGGATTGCAACCTAGTTTCGGCTGGGGTGCACCATCACATTATAGTCGCTATTGACTATTTCATGAAATGGGAAGAGGCTATTCCCATTACTTAAGCGGATGGTGAGACAGTCATGCATTTCGTATTCAATCAGATTATCACTCGGTTTGGTATCTCGAAGGAGCTTGTCACTGACCATGGACGGCATTCTCAGAACAAGATGATGGCTGAGTTTCCTTTGAATTTAGGGTATAAGAAAGAGAGTTCCTCTTCTTACTATCCTCAAGCTAATGGACAGGTTGAAGTAGTGAACAAGTCACTTAATTCCATTCTCCAATGAACCATTGCACAAAGCAAGACTAATTGGAATATCATGTTATATCTTGATTTGTGGGATTATTGAACAGTGGTCAAGATTTCCACCGATTTTTCTCCATATTAGCTTGTGCATGGGGTGGTGTTGATATTACTAGTTGAGTGTGAAATCCCTTCTTTAAAGCTAGCTGCAGAGCTTTTACCAGAGACTTCTGCATTGGAAGAGAGTTTGGTCCATTTGTATGAACTTGATGAGAAATGTCGAGATGCTTTAGTGGCTCTTGACATTAATAAACATCATGTTAAGGTCCAGTATGATAAGTCTGTCTATCCTAGGAGGATTAGTGAGGGTGACTTGGTTCTTTTATGGGACCAAGATAAGAAACCCTTGGGGGTAGGAAAGTTTAACCCTATGTGGCATGGTCCTTACGTTTTTAAGAGAGTATTAGAGAAATGTTCCTATGAGTTAGTCGATTATGAAGGGATGGACTTAAAGGAGCCTAGAAATGGGATCTATCTTAAAAAGTACTATGCATGACTCTCAGTTGAGGCTGGTTTGTTGTATATTATTGTACATTTGCATAACCTAGTTTTGGTCTTCTTGTGGTGATCAAGCTCGTTGATTCGCTTCTATTTGTTATGGAAGATGTCGACAGAGCCTTCGGTTTATGTAGGATTCTCTGAGGGTGCTATCCGCCACACTCAAAACTCAGGTTTGGCTACTTGGATGATTTATACTCCTACAGGTCAAGTGTTCTCTTCATGAGGTGTTTTTTTATGGCCTTGATCGAACAATATTGCTGAGCATAATTCCTTTATTGAGTTAATGCGTGATGCCATTTCACATGGTATTCACTTTCTTGAGGTACGTCTTGATTCACAGCTAGTGGTCTCACAGCTTAATGGATTGTATCATGTTAGCGATCCGACTTTCTTACGAAGGTTCTTGTGTGTAAGGTTTCTAGAATGACAATTTGAGAACATAACATATATCCATATTACAAGAAATTTTAATCAAGTTACTAATTCGTATTCAAATTATGTACTATATTTCCATTTGTTTCACATACGATAAAGCATTCACAAACAAAGTTACACATGTAAATAAAATAACAAATCATCATAAGTATTTTTCAATAAAATATAAGTCCAAAAATGTGGTGTCATAATACATAATGTCATATACAAGAATGGGGCTTCTGAGCTAGAAAAATATACTACATGGTCATACAACAAAAATACACATCGACCTATAAGCCTGGGGGGAGGGTGCTAATCATGATAGCACACTACGGATTTATCTAGTTGTTGGAATAAGCAAACCCATGCTTGCATTACTCTGACCACCCAGCGTTGCATGGCCTCAAGCAAGTCCTCGACTTGCACCATGGGTACTCTATGTGTCAACCAAACAAAGTTCATGTGAATGCTTTGGAGCATATGCTTCACATCCACAGGCATGATGTCATCACCCCTTACCCCCGGTTGATGACGAGGGAAACCATATGGCCATCTAGGAGCCACATATGCATGTATATGACCAAGTATTACTATATGTCATCACACAAAAAACATGTATTTTTATTCCATATATCAAAAAACAAAAAAAATTAATAATTCAAAAAGCAAGTTTGAGTCAGGATTCGTTACCTATCTCCCCATATGCGGAACCTGGTGGAATGGGCATGTCTTGGTCTCCACAAAATTCTATCCCCTCATAGGGGTAGTCATCTATCGAAATATCTTTCTACGACACCAGAGGAAGAATTTTGCTGGGTAGGGGTTGGCCACTCGCTCCCCTCCTAGTCTCTGCATGACATTCACCCAGCGTAGCTAAGATGGATCTTGAGCACCATGTGTGAAAATATCAACTCTTGGGCTTAGTCCTGATAAATGCTCAAAAAACAAATCACTCAAGATGCTACCGATACCGAAGTTCCTCACCCTTCCCATCTTGCAGCCAGTAAGCTGCTACTTCATGTTTCTCAGCAGTGAGGTACTCAAATCATAAATGGTAGGCCACATACACTCCACTGCATAGAAAATCAATGACCTAGAATCCTGGTGGAGGGATGCCAACCTCGCTATCCTGCCAAGTGCCAACAATATGGCCTTTAGCCCTAGGTTCTGGATCGATTTTGTTGGGATTTGGCTCCCAACCTTTTTCGTATCTTGGAGGCAATAAACATCAATGCATTCCTCTATTGTTAGACTACCTCCTATCCCATGATCTCCTAGCTTCATTACTTCCCCTTTGCGGTACATTCCTATAATGAAATATATATCCTAAACCTCGAGGCTAAGGGGTATCCTGTCAAATTGGAATGTCTCTGAGTCACAATCCGAATAGTCTACTAGCATTTGGAGTATCCTTGGCTTTTCCCTCAAGCTATGAAGGCGCCAGAACTTGTACAAACCAGAATCACTCAAATATTGTTGAGCCAATAGATTAGCTTGCATGTCCCTATCAATGTCTTCATGCTGACGTTCTCTCCACTCTAAGACCATCCTACACAAGAATTTCCAATTTTCATTAGTTTTTTCCTCTTGATTTTGTTATTTGCGGCCCTATATGTGACTATTTTCAAAACAACCACGAACGTATGTGGCTATCACAGTTTTTTTTTCTTATGTTGAGCCCTATACATGAAAAACAATTGTTTTCCATGTGGGCCAAAACCGCTTATTTTGGGATGGCCCAAAGTACAAAATTTACCATGAAAATTAAAAATAAACGCATGAAAATGAAAGAGTGTGGCATGATGATCTATCTGAACCATACGGTGTGTGATTTTGTGGATGGATGCTCCCAGAATTAGCTTCTCAAGCTTTTGGTCCAAAAACACTATGTTGGGTAAATTTTCAAATGGTATGGAAGTTTTTTTCACTATTTTATAGAATTTGTTTGGAAAAATTTACCCACTTTTATATAGTTTGGACTGCTTTTTACAAATTTTGGATCGCTTGGCCTAATATTGTTTTTGGTCTGTGAAACCAGAGATTCTGGGTTTGATCCTTAGTGGAGTCACCAATTCTATTATGAAGAGTAACTTTCTATGGCTTAGGGGTACCACAATAGACATAATTATACTAGAAATCAATCTTTTCCATTATGCAAGAGTAATAAGTAAATCTAATACTAAGGGATATAGAATAGTACCTTATTCCAGACGGTTTAAGTAGATCCCCGTTAATCTTTTCCAATGCAATTGCACCTACAATATTTTCTCAACGAGAGAAAACAAAGAAATCATGATATATATAAATGTGTTAGAGCTATTTTGGCACATATAATCAATCATGTATAAGAAAGTAAATACATCCATAGATTCAATATTCATATTCAAATGCACATGAATTGGATAGGAAAAGGTATTTCTTTCAATAAATCAGAGATACAATAGTGAGAAACTCTGTTGGTACTTCTGTGAATCGGAGAAATTGAGTCCTCCTCCTGGACCTCCACCAATTCAATCGTTTGTCTCTTGGTAGCAAGATCAAAAAGTGAAGAAAATCTTGGGAAGAACACTATGTGATCCAAAGGGACAAAGGGATGCAGCCTCAAGTATAAGAAAAATGAGGAAACAATGGACTATAGTTTCTTTACTCTTCAATTTCTCCTCCTTTAATGTATCCAAGAGGCTCAATATATAGCACTCCAAAGAGGTAACAGAGGGTCGAATCTGAGTGTTATCAAGGCATATGGAAGGCCAAGAACAAGATATTCAGACTCATATGAGGAAAACTCCAAAAATATTTGTCTTTATGTACACATCTCGATGTACATGGGTTTGAGGTCAAAAGCTGCGTATACACGCGAGTATAGCTTTAAAAGTCATGTATAGGTATACATTGGTGATTTTTGGGGAAAATCTTGGAACATCAAAATATAAGTGCATGGGGTCCAAAGATTCTATAGAGGGACATTGAAGGCCATAAATATGTGATCCACCAAGTGTGGTAAAATCAACTATAACAATTTTAATTTTGTATTGTGTTATGTGATGTTGAATGCACTCATGATTGATTTAGGGGTGAGTGCAAGTTGACAAGGGTCAAATTTGGCACATTAGATACAATAGAAAACTGGAAAATCATGTATCCCTGAACTTATTTGGATTTTTTGAGATACTTACACAAAATATCTTGCCTTGAGTTAAAATTATGAAATGTAGGAAATTGAATCATGTTTCAAAATATATAACTTTTATGCATTGAAAAATTTCATAACTAATTCAAGTTTCATTTATTCTAAAAGTCACTTTTTATTTTTTAGGAAAATGATAAGGTATATGCTTTTGTGGGTGCAATCGTTGAGGACGTAAATGATGGTTTCCAACTACAAAAATTTGAAACCATGTAGAGAACATATAGCACTAGTGCAACATGATTTTTTGAAAAGAATTAAATTTTATTTTATTTTTATAATAATTATCTAAGTGAACAATCCTTGAAAATTGTACCTCTTTTATGGGTGCATCCATTGAAGGTATTAATGAAATAATCATGAAATGAGTTTTTTTTATAGAATCTAGAGGTTAGTGTCTTCTATTGCACCATACAAGTTTAAAAAAAATCTTATTAAATAAAAAAGTTATGCAAGCAACACTAACAACATGATTTTTGACTTAAGGAGCGATGACACAAGAAAATTAGGAAGAAAATACAAAAAAAAGATTTTTCTTAGAAAATTACATATTTGGAATCTGCACACACACACACACACACACACACACACACACACACACACACACACATTTCTGTCTAAAATTTCGTCAAATATGTTTGTGTCTATCATGTTGTAAAGAGTGGTGAAAGACAAACATACTGAGAAAAAGGAGGAAATGCCCTATTATCTATGGGTTATCATATTCCATAGCACATGGTTGGTAACTACGAATCAAACTCGTAGGGCTATAGATGACATGTAGGAACATGAAATGGTGTGTTTAAGGTGCTAAAGAATGCTCATGTGTTATGTTTAAATTTAAATTTGTTTACTGCCTTCATTTTCAACATAAAAACTCTAGTGTTTTTGTTCACCAAAAGGATACAACATTTCTTGTTCACCAAAACACTATGGAATTTCTTGGTCAATAGAGAACTCTAGAATTTCATTTTTACAAAATGATATAGCATTTCTTGTTTACATAAATCTCTAGCATTGTAGAGCATATAGTCAATGTGATCTACAATGGATGGGCATAGGGGGTTAGAGGGAGGGGAAAATACATGCTAAGTAATGGATGGAGGTAATGGGGGTGTGAGAGAGAGGGGATATGAGGGAGGGGGACTAAAATTCAAGGGAGGGGGAGAGAGGAATGAGGAGGTAGGAAATTAAAGGCCATAAACACCTAATTCATTAGCTCCTAAGCACCTAAGACCTTAACACAAAATCCCTTACCACTTTAACCCCATGACAGTTAAAATTACCCAACTAATAGTTTATCCCTAAATCCCTTAATTAACCCCTTATCTCCCACCCATTCAGTCCTTAACCTCTAACACCCAAATCCCTTAATCCCTTATAATCCATTAACACTACAACACCTAACTATTAATTCCTACCCTATTAAAACCTAACCCTGTAACCCCATATTCCTATATCCCTTTACACCTAGATCCCATAAATTTGTACCTCTAATCCTTTAACCATTATCATCTAAGCTCTAGTTTACCCCTTAGAGGTAAAATAGTTGTTTGCCTCTAATCTCCATTTGGATGTGCGACCTCCTTTTTTTAGGTGCTCCCTACATTTTCTTGTGTGCTCTAGATTTGCATGTGCTCTATTTTTTGCATTAGATTCCTAAGTTTTCTTAAGAGTTATCCCTTGGGATTGATCAATCTTCTCTTTTCCTGGGAACTCTCGCTTTGTAAGGTTTGCCATTACACCAAAACCTACAGATATTGATGAACATTTGAATTCCAACACAAGGACCTATCACGAGGAGTGGTGGTTAGTCCACTTGTTTTATATTCCCATAGGTGCGGTGGTTATACCATGTGGAGGTTGTACCGATACTCCAACACCCTTCCTCGGGCGTAGCTTGGGGGAATTGAACTTGAGACCTATGCTCTGGTACCATGAGAGGTTTTTTGTTACACCAAAACCTGTAGATATTGATGAACATTTGAAACCTAGCACAAGGCCCTATCACCAGGAGTGGCGGTTAGTCCACTTGTCTTATATTCCCAGAGGTGTGACGGTTATACCATGTTGATGTTTTACCAATACTCCAACACGCTTGGGTAGGTGTAGTAGCCTATAAGATATAGTTTAACCCTTATAATCCTCTAAAATTTTAATTCCTTCACTCCCAATGTCTAAACTCATAAACCCTACCCCCTTACCTTAGAGCACTAAATCCATTAACCCCTAAATCCCCTAACCCTTAAATCCATTAACAAATTTACCACTAATCCCACAACCCCTAACACCTAAAACTTAATCTTCTCCTAATCCATAAATAACCTAACCCATAATACTTCATGAACAAATCCCTAAGCGCTTAACCCCTAAACCTTTAACTTCCTAGGAGTTATCTCCTAACCTCTTTTAAACCCTATACCCCTAACCATTGATGCCTAGATTACTTAACCCATTAATCCTGTAATCCTTAAAACCCTATTCCCTAAACATAAATTTATCCATAATAATCCATTGACCCCTGAATCAAAGCTCCTTAACCTCTTACCCTTAAATACCCTAACTCTTAAATCTATTAACCCGTTAACTAACCCCTACCCCCCTAATACCTAATCCCTTTACCCCTAAACTCTAATCCCTTGAACCATAAAGTGCATAACTCCTTAACCCCTAAACCTTTAAACCTCTTAATCAATTTATGACTTTACCTCTAAACTCTTAACCAATAATTCCTAGTTGACCTCCTAACCCAAAAACCCTAACCCATAATCCCTAAATCCCAAAACTCATAAATACTTAATCCACTAATTCCTTATTGACTAGGAAATTAAGACCTTCAACCCAAATCCTTTAATAATTTATGTTAGAAAACAGGATCACAGAGCAATAACAACTAAATAATTAAACAAAATGCAAATTTTAAACACATTACAAGAGAGACACATATATAACGTGGTTCACCCAAGATGGGATACGTCCACACATAAATTGTCATTCCTTTATTACTATACCATCCAACGAAATGAAGGGATACAACTTGCAGCAACCCCGCTGCACTTCCTCATCACACTCTCACAATCTCTCACACAATCACAGAGATTGTTTTACAATTATACAATACAATACACACCCATATTACAATGCTTTCCATTTATAGGGGAATTACCATGGGAAAATACTATGTGTCACCCAATACCAATGGTCTGCAAGCTATTGGCCAATAACCATCCCAAAAAATTATTTTAGGGGCTTCACCCACTGGGGGAACGCTAGCCACCAGACACCCACGTAGGAGCGATGTCCCCTTGCACCAACCATATGGGATGAGTGTACAATAAAAAATGGGGTACAAACAAATCCGAACAATAACATATTTGAATCTAGAAGATTAGGCTCCCCAACCACAACAATCTCCCACTTGGAGACTGATCACAACAACTCCACCGCTGCTACACTTGCTGGACTATGGTATAAACCATGGACTTGAAAAAAATATCTTCTTCACCTTCATGCTTGAAGGCCAACTAAAACCAATCTGGAACTTAGTTTCTCTCTGGCTACTACCTTTGTCAACATGTTTGCATGATTTTGGCTAGAATGTATCTTTTCCAAATTTATTTGTTCATATTCTAGAACAGATCTCATGAAATGATACTTGAGTTGTATATTTTTAGTATTTGAATAAAATGGTGAATTGTTTGCAAGATTAATGGAACTACGTATGTCACTATACAACCCTCTATTCTACTACTTCTTACCCAATTCCT
Organism: Pseudotsuga menziesii; assembly: GCA_001517045.1. Taxonomy (NCBI): domain Eukaryota; kingdom Viridiplantae; phylum Streptophyta; class Pinopsida; order Pinales; family Pinaceae; genus Pseudotsuga; species Pseudotsuga menziesii. The sequence continues at coordinate 433,887 of LPNX010774369.1, forward strand.
CCATGAACCTATGCAACCGAATAATCTCTTTACTTGCCTCTATAGCACCACCATACTATTCTTCCATTATTGAAAGTGCAACAACATTTTGTAGTTTTGATATCCAAGTTACTACTGTTCCATCTACAATAAATACATACCATGTGGTTCTCCTCATGTTGTCTTTATCACCAAACATATCTATGTCAACACATCCATGTAGAACCATTGTCTGAACCTCCAAAATATATTGCATGAGAAGTGGTACCTCTCAAATACTTGAGAATCCAATATATTTTCCTTCCAATGCTCTTTAACTAGATTGTTCATATACCTTCTCACAAACTCCCACTAAATGTGCAATATCTGGTCTTATGTACACCATGGCATACATCAAGCTATCAATTGCTGATGAATAGGGAACCTTGGACATGTGTTCTATCTCTTCATGTGTCTTGGGAGCTTCATTCATGCTCTTTATGCAATTAATGTTAACATCATAGAGTAGCAAAGATCTTGTTTTCGGATCATCCACAAACTAGATCTTCATCCACAATTAGATTTCTCTTATTAGCCTCCCTTGATCCTCTTGATTGAAATACAAAAATCTTACGCAAAGGAACTATACTCTTTATTGTTTCTAAAGAAGAAAAACATGTATGGGATATTCAAACTAGGAAAAATAAAATCGTTTGAAGTGTCATAATAGTAAGGTCTATGTAAAATTCAAATTAGAGAAAAGGACAAATCAATGAGGAATTTGAAAAGTGAGGGAGGAAGACTAAGTGTGGCCCACAAAGCCAAAGTACATTGAAAAAACAAGAGTCATTCTTATTTTATATAATATGTACTCTTGATCTCATTTAGGTGGAGAGAGCCTTTTTGCTTTGAGGGGCTTCAATCTTGAAAACATTTTGTAAAACTATTTTTGCAAAGTTTTAATAAGAAGAATTCATTCTTGGCCAAACTATTTTGGAGATGAACTTTAAGCCTAAGAACTCAATGCCTATATCATAGTACTATAATCAACTCTAAATTCCACGAGACTATTCTTCTGTGAAACCCGTTAATTATGTTTCTTGTTCTGTTATTTTTACTAGGCATCATTATGCATCTTAGATATCATTATGCATCTTAGATTAGTTGCATTCAATATATTTCACTTCAAAAATCATAATCGGGCGATAATATGTATGGGTTCCAAATTCGAAATGGTGTTAGGTCTAATTGGGGGGATTTACCCTTTCTACAAAGTCTTTGGCATATGAAGTAGATGTTTATAACATAAAGATGTAGCTTCTATAACCCAATATTAGGGTTAAATGTAATTTTGTGGTCAACATGGAGTTAACAGGTAACACTTTAATAATATATATACAACATGAGTGGGCCTAATGATTAAAAGCATGTGTTTCTTCTTAGAAGTCCATAGAATCAAATTAACCTTTAAAATATTATTATTTTATTATTATTATAAAATATTATGTGAAATAAACATAAAAAACTAGTATAAATCTATTTAAAATGACTAAAATTACAAAATTATAAAAATAACAATTTACTAGAACAAATTTACAAAAGTTTTATAAAAAAATCCACTTTTTCGCTTTGCAGCTGTCTTTTATCCTACTTGACTTGATTAGGAAGCAATAATAGGAAGCAATAAAAGTTTATTGTAATAAATTCCCACCTTTTTTGCTTGTTAGCTGTCTTGACTCGATTAGGAAGCAATAAAAGTTTATCGTAACAAATTCGTAAGAAATGAGACAATTAGATCCGGTTTCTTGGAATAAACAACTAAGTAATACCGTCATTTCGTGAAGGAGACGATCCATGATATCATCGAGGGCTACCGTACCGGCTTTTATGGAAGCTTGTGGAAACTAGGTTTGACGCTTTTTTTTAGGTTAAGTGAAATAGGCGTAAGTCTTTCCAAATAACAATCAAACAGCAACGCTTAAATACGATTTTGTGGTACATAATAACATATACTTCCATGTTATTAATTATTAATTTTGTTATATTAGCTGTAAAACATTTGATTTTAGAGTTTTGTTAATAAAAAAATAATTAAATTTTTTTATATTAGCTGTAAAACTTTGGAGTCTCGTTATTAATTAAAATTTTAACTATAAAACTTTTCCAGTTACAAACATTTGAATCACAATAAAACTGGTGACTCTTTTGTAAGATAGTCTCGTAAAACCGCATTTCTCAGATCGTTCCCTCCATCTTCAGGCGTTGCTTTGTTTGGTGAGAATAAGCGAAAAGCGAAACAAATATGGGCAACTATGCGTCGTCGTGCATGCAGGGGATGCCCATGGAGGAAGAGGATCCCATTCAGTTGGATAGTTCAGCCGGGACGGTTCAACTACTTCAAAAACCCGTCCGCGCAGGGCAAATCATGGAGAAATTCCCTAACCATTTAGTCTGCAACTCCGGCTCCTTGTACATCGGGCAGAAGACGCCCGCGCTTTCTCCAAACGAGATACTGGAGGAGGGAAACAAATATTTCCTTCTGCCAGATTTCTTTTTCCAGTCTAAGTTAACGCTCCCATTGCTGGCTTCCTTAATATCATCCCTGAAATTTCCGGGTACTCCCAATGGTATGGTATCAACCTCTCTGCGATATATCAAACGTGCTTCTGCTCTTTGCCAGCCTTTTGTGATAGAGAAGAGCCACGTGGGAGGAGGCGTCCGGATGAGACTGTCAGTTGAGTTTATGACAAAGCTTCTGGAAGATTATAGGATACCTAACGTTGGTGAACGCAGCAGGCATGAGTCGGGCAGCGATTCCGCAGTTGCGCCCAAGCGTAGGCTGTGCAATACTCCAGAATTGTTGAAGGATTATGATCGGTTGGTCATGTCCAGAAGCCATTGCTGGAGACCGAATCTTGAGACTATCAAGGAAAACCAGAAGAAGGGTTATTTCCAGAAGTTCATGAAAAGATTAAGTATCAACAGATCTTGATCAGTTGAATGCATGTTCTTGCCGGTTTAATTGCAGTTATTTTGATTAGTTCCACGATTAGTCAGCAACGGTCCGCGCTGCGATATTCAGTGTACCCTGTTGACACTAACGATGTTAATTATTTAGTGCATAGTACGGAATTTAATTGGACAGTATCAGTGTAGCATGTGTTTTTTCTGAGAAGATTATAGGTTTAAATTCAGAGATAGTGTATATATATGTCTCACAGACAATAGGATCTTATACACCAAATTAGTGTCTTATTATATAAAATTCAACTTAACAAATTAGTGTCTTATTATATAAAATTCAACTTAACAAGAGTTGTTTGTGGCAAAATTTTATGGCATACTGGACTGTGTATCCTCTGGGAAAAAATATGAATATGTCAATAAATGTTAACAAGTTGAGCTTGAACTCCATGCACTTGTTTTATGTTGTTAATTTTGACCTACTAAACTCATCTGGTTGGTTGTTATTGTGGACTTGATCATGTTGTTGATTTTATGTATCTATAAAAACTATTAATGATTGGACATAAGTTTTCTTTTACTGCCTCCAAAACCTTATTTATTGCATGAGTACTCATGAATTTCTAAATATTGTATTGAATAGGAAGAATAGTTATATTATTTTGGTACTCTAGCATCTCTTGGCTGCTCTTCCTGATCACATGTTACGATAAGGTTTTTGGAAGGCTTTGTATAAATTTGTCTTTTTTGCCTAATGGTAGTGTGGTGTGTAATTATGAGGTGTTTTGCATATCATTGCAAGAACTTGTTTCATAGTTACTCATTCTTTTTAAACAAGATGCAATAAATTATTGTCATGGGAGACATAGTTAGGTTGCTTAGTAGAAGGAACAATGGTTTTTCATGTTGCCTCACTCTTAAGAACGTCTCTATAAACATTTATAAAGCTTGATATTTTTTTATATACCTACTAACTTTTATCCACTATACTATAAATTCCTATGGAGTACATAATTTCACATCTAAAATTTGTCTTTTACTATCAACATCATTATTTTTTATAGTTGATTATAGATATTAATAATGTAAGCAATTTACAACAACTTTAACTATTTTTAATTACAATACCAAACATGAATGTAGTTCTATCATGCATAGATTTGTAATTATGATACTTCAATTCCATACACATAGAATTGAACAATCTATAGAATAATCAAATGCTTAACAAAATTATAAAACATGGTATTTCAAGGCACATTGAAAGCACTTATCTCTATGGGAAGGGTGAGTGCAAGATAATGATTTTCTCTTTTTGTACATAAGATGCTATAGAATTGAAAAGTAAACATCGTTCATCTTACATGCTTATTTTGACATACCTACACAGTGAATCTTACTTCCACTAAAAAAATATGAAACCTAGGAAATTGAACCATCTTTCCAAATATATAAATTTTATTTATTAAAAATGTTGAAAACTAACTCAATTTATATTTTTCTAACATTGACATTATATTTTTTGGGGGCAATGATAAGATATATGTCCATGTTAGTGCAACACTTGAATGCCTAAATGATGGAATAAATATATGAAAATCGTCTAATATGTAGATACCAAACAAGATTAGTGCAACACTATTTTCCCAAAATAAAATTAGTATTTTTAAATATTTTTTTAAAATTATCTAAGTGAGCAAACCTCAAAATTAGTACACCAAGTGTTAGTTCATCTTTTCAAGGTATTAATGTTACGATGATGGATTGGAATTTTTATAGCATATAGAGGTTAGTTTCTAGTAGTGTGACATATTTTTTTATGAAACAAATGAGAAAATAAAAAGTTATGCCATAAAGATGATCATTTATCTAAATATCTACTTGCATCTAAAAGGTACACCGACTTCATGCACTCATATGGAAGTAATCCTCCAAGTAGCTACAATAGAAAGATGTTCCCGCAACCTTAAGCTCTCTTCCATACCTTATCTTTCTATAATACATGTCACCCCTAGTATAAGGCTATTATTACACATGGGTGAAAATCCCAATGCTACTCATCCAACCCAAATCCAAAAAAATACACTACTACCAAAACCCACTATACAACTATTCCAATCAACTACCACTCTTCCCCTACATCCTACACAAAAAGAGGAATGGGATTCCCTTCTTTCATGTAGTCCCTAAATCTATCCCGATTCCCTTCCAATGGTCTAGGACGGGTTGGTGAATGAATCTCATTCATGGGACTTCAATGAATATTAATTGTAGGCCATGTTTCTCTTATGTTCAACCTAGTAATCATTAGCATGAATTTACCATGGAAATTGCATCATTATTCATAAAAGTATACAATTATTGACATACTTTCCCTCCATTCTTACTTCCAAAATTCACAACAACAATTATGATGGATGAATGATGTTCTAATCTCAAATTTTCAAATAGTATATGTGCATGCTAGGAAACCTTTGCGTAACTCTCATGAGGTGCCTATATTTCCCCTGTAATCGAAAAATATTGATTTTATAACAAAATATTAAATGAAATAAGTCTCGTAATTATGGGTTTATGTATTTTGGATGAATTCACTAACTAAAGATTATAATTAAGACTAAGAAATTAGGCTAAATTCACAATTTATCCCTCTCCCATTAGCCCCCTTTCACTTCCCCCACATGGAATCATATCCCCCCATCTGTTTCTCATCCTTCTCTATTTCCAAACATCAAGCATTTTTATATTATATCTAACAGTGTACATAATTACAATATATTTGGTAATCCTATATGATTTATGTTTGGCTTCTGGCCAATTGATCATTGCAAACACATTTACATTTTGGGTAAAAAAGAAGGTGTTACACACTTAGTCTACACCCCATCTTATTTAGGTCTCAATTGGGAGCCCTCTTGACATTCTTCATGGTCTACCTTCCTTTTGGGGATTCTAAGGATTACATTGGACATTGCTAGCTTCTAGATAGGATTTTTTGTTTTGGGGTTTGATAACCATGGATGTAGTGAGACATGAACAAGTAACAATCCCAACCATAATGTCCGACAACACCACTTCCCTTTTTATTACCACTATATTGTATATTTTGGTGGACTATGGGAATCTTTCGAAGTCCATATTATTGTAGATCCAAACATTTATCATGCACATATTACGTTTCTTCCATATCTCCATACAAAGATCCATTCATTTGTCTGTGATTTCTATACATCATGTTTTCTTTTCCACTTTCATCTACTTTAGCTCCATGCCCATATTAAAATTTCAATATCTTTGATCTTATTATTGCTCTCTAGTCCCAACTAGCATAATGCCTCCACACCCTGTCCTCTTTGTGGAGACCTTTGATAATCATCATTCTATTTTTTCTCAAGTTCTTATTAGTGCTCTCTTATGCATTTTTTTCAGATCATAGGATACCTCTTATAGTCTTCTATTTTCCACTTAATTCTCACGTCTCTCCTCCACCCTTATACATACTTTAAAACCAAATCTACCATGACAAATGCCTTGAAAGTGTTATTGACGAAGTGTTAGCTTGAAAATGTGCCTTAGATATATTACCAATTCGAATATAATTTATTGATTTATATGTAAAACTTAATGAGGGGAGAGTCAATACTCCCACATCACACAAAAGGAAGTACATGGGTTTGTATTTTGCAACACTAAAAAAAATTACATCCATTATGGTATTTTAAAAATATCATGCTTAATTGGATACTTCTCCATCAATGCCTTCATCAAGATTTGCATATAAATTTTTATGTATGAGATTAAATAGGTGCAAATAAAAAAAGTTTAAGTATGGTTTACTTCTTCATCTTTATAATGAATCTTAGCTATTTAAGATCCTAACCGCGAATTGCATTTTCTTATAAACCCAAACTATGGATTGCAAATTGGGGCATAGTCCCCAACCCTGTCTTTCTCACTGATCCATTCCATGCACTCCCATTCAACTCCTTCTATAAGCCGCCTTTCTTTCCCCTAGTCTACTATGTTTCCCTCATCTAAGACGCTAATGCACCTTTCACATAAAAATGTAAAGGAGGAGATAAAAATCACGTTACTTTTTGTCTTTCCCTTGGGTAACCATTTAATGTTGAAAACTAAACTAATAAAGTTATTGAACCATATTCCAAAATTAGAAAACATTCTAAATCCATTGGAAAATCAAAGGGAGGGATGAGTTTCACAACTTAGAAAGTCCATGAGAGAGTGATTGCATAATGCTGTTAGGCATTGGTTCTTTTATAAGCTAAATTATTGAAATCAATCTGAAAATGAGATTATCGTTTAATATTTTTATTTTATTTTACCATACCCTAATGCTACCAAAAATAGCGTGCACTATTGTGCTTCTATGAATAAATGACACCATGGAATCAATTTGAAAAGGCCTAGAACAATGCATTATTTGAATAGATGCACCAACGTAATTATGAAAACTCAATGCACACAGATTTTTTTACAAATTAAAAAAAAGAAAAACTATTTTATTTCCAATTGTCAAACTTACCAAGGCATGATATATACCTATGCACGAGTGGGTTTCTTGATAGTTGTATAATTTTAATAAAATAAATACCTATATTGCTTTGCTAAATATTTTATCTTACTTCAATGTCCCATGGGTTTAGATCCATTGCGCGACATGATATCTCTAATAGGACAATTTAACCATATAAAAATGTTATTCTAATACATCATGTATGGCGACACATCAATGCATTTATATCCATTTAAGACGTCATTCAATTTAATTATTTTTTTAAAGTATAAAAACCTTTATTAGTAAGTATTTGATAGGATTTAATGTGTTGTATATTGTTGTTATGGTTGATTTTACCACACCTGGTGGATCACATATTTATGGCCTTCCATGTCCCTCTGCAGGCTCTTTGTACCCCATGAACTTATATTTTGATGTTCCAATATTATCCCAAAAAATCACCTGTTTATACCTATATGCGACTTTTAAATCTATACCCGTGTGTATACGCAACTTTTGACCTCAAACCTGCATACATTGGGATGTGTGCATAAAGAAAAATATTTTTGGAGTTTTCCTCATATGAGTCCGTATCTTGTCTCTTGGCCTTTCATATGCCTTGAGAATGCTCAGATTCGACCCACCTCTTTGCAGTGCTATATTATTATATATTGAGCCTCTTGGATACATTGAAGGAGGAGAAATTGAAGAGTAAAGAAACTATAGTCCACTGTTGTGTCATTTTTCTTATACTTGAGTCTGCATCCTTTTGTCCCTTTGGAGCACATAGTGTTCTTCCCAAACTTTCCTTTGCTTTGTGAGCTTGCTATCGAGAGATGGAGGATTGAAGTGGTGGAGGCCCAAGTGGAGGAATCGGTTTCTCCGGTTCGTAGAAGTGCCGACAATGTTTATCACTATTGTATCTCTAATTTATTAATAGAAATATCTTTTCCTGTCCAATTCATGTGCATTTGAATATGAATATTGAATCTATGGATGTATTTACTTTCTTATACATGATTGATTATATATGCTAGAGTAGCTCTAGAACATTTATATATATCATGCTTGATTTGTTTGTTGTTGGTGAGAGAAAATTGCAAGTGCAATTGCATTGGAAAAGCTCAACGGGGATTTACTTCAACCGTCTGGAATAAGGTACGATTCTATATCCCTTAGTGTTAGATTTTCTTATTACTTTTGCATATTGGAAAAGATTGATTTCTGGTGTCATACAGTATGTTGTGGTAACCCCAAGCCATAGGAAGTTTCTCTCCATCAAAGAATTGGTGACTCCATTAGGGAGGTTCCTAGTTGTTGTTTCTTTGGGGATTGGGTATAGAATGTGGTTGAATTGTTCTTTATTTCTCCGTTTCTATGTTGGGTCTGGAGGTATGTTTTTCCAGTAGTGTCATGTAGGAGTAATTTGACCTTGGCTTATCATTTTTCCCTCTTTTTCTTCTTGTACACGAGTATTTTCTTCACAGTTACATATACGCATGGTTTTCTCCTAAATTCTTGCGTATGTACGCTAGTTTACAGCGAAAATTCGCGTGTGATTTTGTTTTGAGATTTATTTACAGGATTGAGTGTTGCTGGGAGAATTTTGATGATTGTTGAGTCTTCTTCGGTGATGTTGGTGTCTGTATATAGCCTCTGTTTCTGACCAGAGACCCCTTTTGATTTTTTCTTAGGTTTTGTTCTTGTCATTCATTTCTTCGTTTTTTGTTTTGGGATTAGGGCATTAGGTATCTTTTATATTAGTGCATTTCTTGGCTATTGTTTGTGACTGGTAGCAGGGTCTGAGAGTCATAGAGTCTGTTATTGTTTTTATATCTCATTTCTTTCAAAAAATACAAAAACATTTTGGTTTTGCATACTTATGCATTTTTGCATTTTTGCACTTGTATGCTACTTGCATTAGGGTTTCTTAATGAAATTATAGTCAGGTGTTCATTTAGGAATGATTTTATTCTCATTTGAAGGAAAAAATTGTAGAGTCATGTAGTGGCATACCTTGTTTTTCATTCGACAAAATTGCACTTGGCATTGTTTGTTAGGTGTGCACATTTATTTCATTGTTGAGTCATAATATCATTAGTTCCAAGACCATTTCCCTTTGAGTAATCATATCCATTAAAATAAATTCTTAATTAAAATGAACTACACATTTTTATTTTATAGGGTTCACCAACAAGATTAGGATTTAGAGTCTTGAAATAGTTCATTGTGAGTCAATTCTCCAAGACTACTAAACACAACAAGTAGGTGTCGGTCGAGGTGAGAGAGAGAAATAATTTGTATGATTAGTGTTTCTCTGGAAGATCCTTTTACACAGGAGTCAAGCACGAGGTAACATGCACGATTATGATTAGGATATCCCTTGGTCACTTTTTGTGAGTGCCGAAGATATTTCCATGATCATATTCGTATCTGGGGGATTTTGAGGTACCCGTTGGTGCTTTCGAGCATTGGGATTTGCTACCCTGCCCATACAATCGATCCCTCTTGCGATTGTCCGCTTAAGGATTGGTTATATTAGGGTGACCTCAGTTTCCTCACCTAGATATCACAGGGGGTACTTGCAGAGGTTATTCTACAGGTGTCCTAACAAGGTAGGGGTCGAACAACACAATCGCTTTATGCATTGAAGCTGAGGCCCACTATAATTGGTTGCATACCTCTTCTTGTAGTGTATGGGAGTTTCAATCCTCTCCTAGGAGAGACATACCTACTGCATTCAAAAGCTCACATATCCTCTCCTTGGTTTGCTTGTTTTTGGCTGTAGATTTTCTTAGGAGTGTGCTCTGTGTACGCTAGATTTCTTAGGGTTGCGTAGTTAGGTTGAGTCTTGTATTTTTGTCGATTCATAGTGGATTTTGGTGCGACACCCCACCGTTCTCTTCTCTTAGCAAGTATTCGTCCTTCTACGTCTCCTCTTCATTTAGGAGAGAGAACCAAATAGTCTGGGCGGACTAATACTCACTTTGATTCACACACAAATCTCACCATGAGTCATCACAGATTTGAGATCCCGAAGAGTCTCTCTTCTCCACCTCTCGTGTGGGATGTTTAACCTTCAAGCACGTATGGGACTCCGGTAGGGTCCGGCCACCATGTGGCTAGGTAATCACATAAAGATTTATCACAATTTCCATACTACATAAATGTGCACCGTCGGTATTTGTCACATAATATGAGCGGTGAGACTCACCATGCACCCACTAGCACTAGCACAATTAGGTAAGGCATGCTAGACCTTTTCAATACTGATCTGAGACCCAATTTCGCATCGGGTGTTGACCCTAGTACCACGCATGGGGCCGCTTCCATTCCTTTCCAAGCAGAGACGTTTGGTAGTACTAGTCATATTCCGCCTTCCATACCTACAGTGGGAGTATCTTAACACATGCATCCTAGGCCTAGCACTACCGTACGCATTCAAGGAACTGATCCTAGACATGTGAATATTGTGGGAACAAGTTACATCCCTTCCCATGTTCCATTGTCTTCAACATTGGTTCCTTCAAATGCATTTTTGATGACACATCCTCCTCTTAACTCACATGGTCCTTCGGGCTAGAGTTCTACGGTTATCCATGTTCATCCTGCATCTTCTCACACTGAAGCGTCAGAAGGCCATGTGTCTTGTTATGTTTTAGTTGTGTATGTGCCATATTATGGACAGTCTTATGGACCATCTTATGGACCACATTGTGGAGCGTCTTATGGAAAAACTTACACACTTTATGGATCTAGTTATCAACCCACTTATCAGCCTCCTAACTATGGCTTCGAAGCACCCTAGCCTCAAGGTACTCCAAACTATAATCTGCAGCCCTTTATGGGTCAAATGGGAGGAGGTTACTATCCCACTAGCCAAGGCCACGGTGTTTATAACAATTAAACCTATGTGAACCAGCATTAACAAGGAGCATGGAATCAAATGGCTAAACCTAGGATCCCTTTCCTTGCAACGTTGAATTTACCTGACTTGTCGATATTGACAAATAACCTAGCATGGCCGGTCATTCCCGCTAAGCTCCCTTCGGACATTCCCAATTTCAAAGGTAAGAGTGGTGAAGAACCTGGTGAGCAGGTTACGATTCGGTTCTTTTAAGGCTATTTCAATGCACCCTGATGGGTCCTGTGACGAAGTAGCATATAGAGTTTCCCGGGGGACTTATACAACGTTTAATGACTTATCTATGAATTTCTAAATCACTTTCAGCTACTTGTGCATTACGATGCCAGTACTGAACTCTTGTCGACATTTCGGCATGACAAATCCACCCATATCTCTGATCACATTCAAGAGTGGTGTAGATGGAAGAGACTGATTAAAGCCTACATTCCACTAGAGTTCCATTTGGAATGGTTCGTCAAGTCTTTATTACCTTACATAGCGAAGGATGTTTCCACATCCGGAGTGCAAAATGAGGAACAAGCTATCTTCTAGGCTCAGGAGTTAGATTTGATTTATGCTTAATCCGGGCTCTTGTATAAGATCATACCAAATGCACCTAGATCCAATTTTGACCCTAAATTTAAACTCGGGCCACATGCCGATGACATTGTTGGGTCCACAAGTGCTAAACTTGAAGACTCGGTTACAAATCAAATGAATAGGTTGTCTATTAAACATCCTGCGTCAGGATAAGCTATGGCTTCATCTCATCCTACCCAAATGATGGATGTACTTTCAATGCAATTGTTGAACCAGAAAGGTAACCAACAATCTAGATGGAATAATAAGAAAGGTAAAAACAATCGAAAGGGTGGGAATAAGAATGAAAATGCTAATAATGACAAGAAAAACAATAAATCTAGGGGGGAAAGAAACCTAAATGTAAGGTTAAATTTCTTTGTAATCATTGCGGGGATGATCACCTCACTCTCTGGTGCGCTTGGATAGAAGAGTCCTCGAAGTTCATCGCACAGAGCCCATCTGTGTTGAAAAATCCTTTACCACAAAATCATAATATGAACTAGAGGACCATGGACCCTGGTAGTGCTTATGGTGGAACTCCAAACTCACCGGACACCATTAGTGGACATGGTTGCATCAATATGATATCTGCTAAAAATGTTGTGACACGTTCTAAGGATTATGGTACATCACAACCTGATCTGGGAAAAGAAACTACTCCACCTGAGAGCTCTTTGCGTATTGAAAACCCTAGCAACAAGCCTTGAGCTCCACCTCACATTCCTAAGGGATTCTTAAAGCGTTCAGGGTACAATCCTAATGCTCAAGCCACCTAGAAGTATTCTATTGTCAAGGATTTTGTCCAGAATCCTTGTGCGATCTCTTCTTTAGAAGTTCTTTAGACTTTCCCTCCGCAAAGGAAGGCCTTGTTGTCTGCTCTTGGGGTAGTTGATGGAATCTCTCCTTTGGTGATCAAATTTTAAACTCATGGATTCCATCCTTGCTTGCCTTACTATGTATCCCTTTTGGTTCATGTAGAGTGTCTAAACAACATAATCAAGCACACACTAATTGATGAAGGTGCTGCAACTTTCGTGATGTCTTTGTCCTATTGGAAGGGGTTGAGTTCTCCTAAGTTTTCTAAGTCGAGCACCATGTTGACTACATTTAACGGAAGATATTTTCGACCATATGACATACTTCATTCCATTGTCCAATTGGGGGGAAAGACTATTGTGATCGAGGTTGAGGTGGTTGATGCACCCCTCGACTATAATATTTTACTGGGTAGGAACTGGATTTATAACATGCAAGCAGTCGCATCATCCCTATTGCGGACTATTTGTTTTCCTTTGGATGGGAAGATTGTTACGATCGATCAAATATCTTTTGATAATTCTAGTTCGACAGCATCATCGGGAGCTTCTATCCTGGTTATCGATCATTCTCAGCTGACAACTGAGAGTGTTGGGGTGGGCATGTATCCTTCGTTGATGGGAAATTTTAATTGTGTTGCGTGCGTTCTTATGATTGGTTCTAGCCTTGGTAAGGCTTCGACATCATTGATTTCAGATCCTTTTCACACTTCAGATATGGAGGATCCTTGAACTCTCACTTCTTTGAGTACTTCAGGTGAAGATTCTATACCTACTGAGATAGACATGTCATTGTCTACAGCATTGGTGGCTTATCAAGCTAATCTTGATTCTGTTGTATATTCTAGTACTTCCACTTTGCAGACGGAGGAGGAGGACCCTTATGCACTTCCTTCTTGGGAGGTTGCGTCATCTCACTCTCATTATTGCTTTGATGACATTTTCCATCAGATGAAGATATTCTCGAAGCTATGTCAGGTGTTGAACTTCCTTTGGGATATTTGCATCATAGATCTTACTTTCTTCCTAATCTTGATGATATAGGGTGTGATGACTATAAGGCGATCTTTAGAAAGAAATTTGGTAGTCCCACAGTCCCATTAGGCTTTCTTAGCAAGTATGTCGAAAGGAGCATGGCCAAACTGTCACCAACTATGCCTATCAATATTTCTCACGTTCCTGGCAAGGTTGAAAACGTGTATATTGGGGCGAATTCTTCCCTCGATGAGGTTAGAGAATACACACATATTTTTAAATAATTTAGAGATTTGTTTGCTTGTTCGTATGAGGAAATGAAAGTAATTGACCCTTGCATTGTCAAACATGAAATTAAAAACTATCTGTATGCTAAACCTGTTTCAAAATGTTTGCATGCAATGAATCCTAGGAAAGCACTTGCTATTAAGGCATAGATAGAGAATTTTCTCAAAGTTAGCTTCATCTATCCAATTCCCTTGATAGGGTGGGTGTCAAATCCCATTAGGTGTCAAATCCCATTATGGTTGATAAGAAGTAGGGAAAAATCCGTGTATGCACTGATTTTAGATATTTGAATCGAGCTTGTCCTAAGGATAACTTCCTCACACTGTTTATTGATCAGATTTTGGATGAGTGTGTAGGGAGCGAGGTTTTCTCCTTTATGGATGGATTTTTCAGGATATAATCAGATCCGTATTAAACCCAAGGACCAACATAAGACTGCTTTCATTTGTCGTTGGGGTACTTTTGCATATCAAAATATTCCCTTTGGCCTTAAAAACATCGAAGCTACATTTCAACGGGCTATGACCTTTGCCTTTCACGATCTTAAAAATATTATTGAATTTTATTTGGATGACTTAGCTGCTCACTCTCATATGAGGGTGTGTCATCCTTATCACTTGCGTTTGGTTTTCAAAAGATGTCACCATTATCAATTCAGTTGAATCCTCATCAGTGCATATTTTGTGTGAAGGTTGGTCGCTTACTAGGGTTCATTTTTTCCAAGGAGGGTATAAGGGTCGATCCTTTGAAGTTTGAGGCAATAGTTCAATTGAATCCCCCATGTAATATTCAACATCTACAATGTTTGCAAGGTATGGAAAACTTCTTGCGAAAATTCATAGTCAATTTCTCCAATTTTACTAAAGGATTCATGTGTTTGTTGAAGAAAGACACACCATTTATCTGGGATGAGAGAGCCTAGAAGTATTTCAATGCTTTGAAGAGATCCTTGGCATCGCCTAGCATGCTTATTCGACCCAACTATAGCTATTAACTTTTGATATATGCGGCAGTGTCTCAAGAGACGATTGGTATGGTCTTGGTTCAAGAGGATGAGGAGCTTCATGAGCATGTCACCTACTATCTTAGCTGAAACCTTCTTGATGTGGAGATTCATTATACCCATGTTGAGAAGTTGGATTTAGCTACCGTCCATGCGGTTCAGAGTTAGAGGCATTATACCTTCTTTTCCAAACTTTTGTTATAGCTCACATTAATCCATTTCAAATTATCCTCACCAAAATGATGACAGGGGGAAAGTACAATAAATGGATTTTGATATTGCAAGAATTTGAACTTGAGTTTGTTTCATCAAAATCAAAGAACTCATTAATTTTTGTATATCTCATATACAATTTTCCAAGTTTGGATGAGGGAGAGGTTCATGAGGACTCTCTCCTTCATGAGCACATTTTTTCTCATTTCAACTGCGGACCCATGGTATGGGGACATTATTGTTTACTTGCAAACCTTTAAGGTTCCTTCTCACCTCTCACAATATGAGCGTCGATGACTACACCATGTAGCGAATAATTATATCATTGTGGATAACACTCTGTATCGTCATGGGGTTGATTCCATTTGGCATCATTGCTTAACTCATGAAGAGGGTGAGGTTGTGCTGAATTATCCCCACAGAGGGGCGTGTGGTAGTCATTTATCTGGACTCTACAACTCAAAATATTTTGAGAGAGGGATATTTTTGGCCTTCCATATTTATAGATTATGTTAATACGATCAAGAGGTTCCACCCTTACCAAGTGTTTGAACGAAACATGTGCTTGTATCCTTCCCCTTTGCATCCAATTATCATCGTCGGTCCCTTCACCAAGTGGGGGGTCGATTTTATGGATTGTAACCTAGTTTCGGCTGGGGTGCACCATCACATTATAGTCACTATTGACTATTTCATGAAATGGGCAGAGGCTATTCCCATTACTTAAGCGGATGGTGAGACATTCATGCATTTCGTATTCAATCAGATTATCACCCAGTTTGGTATCTCAAAGGAGCTTGTCACTGACCATGGAAGGCATTCCCAAAACAAGATGATGGCTGAGTTTCCTTTCAATTTAGGGTATAAGAAAGAGAGTTCCTCTTCTTACTATCCTCAAGCTAATGGACAGGTTGAAGTAGTGAACAAGTCACTTAATTCCATTCTCCACCGAACCATTGCACAAAGAAAGACCAATTGGAATATCATGTTATATTTTGATTTGTGGGCTTATCGAACAGTGGTCAAGACTGCCACCAATTTTTCTCCATATTAGCTTGTGCATGGGGTGGTGTTGATCTTACTAGTTGAGTGTGAAATCCCTTCTTTAAATCTAGCTATGGAGCTTTTACCAGAGACTTCCGCATTGGAAGAGAGTTTGGTCCATTTGGATGAACTTGATGAGAAATGTCGAGATGCTTTAGTGGCTCTTGACATTAATAAACATCATGTTAAGGTCCAGTATGATAAGTCTGTCTGTTCTAGGAGGTTTAGTGAGGGTGACTTGGTTCTTTTGTGGGACCAAGATAAGAAACCCTTAGGGGCAGGAAAGTTTAACCCTATGTGGCATGGTCCTTACGTTTTTAAGCGAGTATTAGAGAAATGTTCCTACGAGTTAGTCGATTATGAAGGGATGGCCTTAAAGGATTCTAGAAATGGGATCTATCTTAAAAAGTACTATGCATGACTCTCAGTTGAGGCTGGTTTGTTGTATATTATTATACATTTGCATAACCTAGTTTTGGTCTTCTTGTGGTGATCAAGCTCGTTGATTCACTTCTATTTGTTATGGAGGATGTCGACGGAGCCTTTGGTTTATGTAGGATTCCCTGAGGGTGATATCCGCCACACTCAAAACTCAGCTTCAACTACTTGGGTGATTTATACTCCTGCAGGTCAAGTGTTGTCTTCATGAGGTGTTTGTTTATGGCCTTCATCGAACAATATTGTTGAGCATAATTCCTTTATGGAGTTAATACGTGATGCCATTTCACATGGTATTCACTTTCTTGAGGTACGTCTTGATTCACAATTAGTAGTCTCACAGCTTAATGGATTGTATCATGTTAGAAATCCGACTTTGTTACGAAGGTTCTTGCATGTAAGGTTGCTAGAATGACAATTTGAGAACATAACATATATTCATATTACAAGAAATTTTAATCAAGTTACTGATTCGTATTCAAATTATGTACTATAGTGCCATTTGTTTCACATACGATAAAGCATTCACAAACAAAGTTACACATGTAAATAAAATAACCAATCATCATAAGTATTTTTCATTAAAATATAAGTCCAAAAATGTTGTGTCATAATACATAATGTCATATACAAAAATGGGGCTTCTGAGCTAGAAAAATATACTACATGATCATACAACAAAAATACACATCGGCCTATAAGCCTGGGGGGAGGGTGCTGATCATGATAGCACACTACGGATTTATCTAGTTGTTGGAATAAGCGAACCCATGATCGTGTTACTCCCACAACCCAGCGTTGCATGGCCCTAGGCAAGTCCTCGACTTGCACCATGGGTACTCTATGTGTCAACCAAACAAAGTTCATGTGAATGCTTTGGAGCATATGCTCCGCATCCACAGGAATGATGTCATCATCCCTTACCCCAGGTCGATGATGAGGGAAACCATCTGGCCATCTAGGACCCACATATGCATGTATATGACCAAGTATTACTATATGTCATCACACAAAAAACATGTCCTTTTATTCCATATATCAAAAAACACAAAAAATTAATAATTCAAAAAGCAAGTTTGAGTCAGGATTCGTTACCTATCTCCCCATATGCGGAACCTAGTGGAATGGGCATGTATTGGTCTCCACAAAATTCTATCCCCTCATAGGGGTAGTCATCTATGGAAATATATTTCCACGACACCAGAGGAAGAAGTTTGCTGGGTAGGGGTTGGCCACTCGCTCCCCTCCTAGTCTCTACATGACATTCACCCAGCGTAGCTGAGATGGATCTTGAGCACCATGTGTGAAAATATCAACTCTTGGGCTTAGCCCTGATAAATGCTCAAAAAGCAAATCACTCAAGATGCTACCGATACCGAAGTTCCTCACCCTTCCCATCTTGCAGCCAGTAAGCTGCTACTTCATGTTTCTCAGCAGTGAGGTACTCAAATCATAAATAGTAGGCCACATACAATCCACTGCATAGAAAATCAATGACCTAGAATCCTGGTGGAGGGATGCCAACCCTGCTATCCTGCCAAGTGCCAATAGTATGGCCTTTAGCCCTAGGTTCTGGATCGATTTTGTTGGGATTTGGATCCCAACCTTTTCCGTATTTGGGAGGCAATAAACAACAATGTATTCCTCTATTGTTAGACCGCCTCCTATCCCATGATCTCCTAGCTTCATTACTTCCCCTTTGCGGCACAGTCCTATAATGAAATATATATCCTAAACCTCGAGGCTGAGGGGTATCTTGTCAAATTGGAATGTCTCTGGGTCATGATCCGAATAGTCTACTAGAATTTGGAGTATTCTTGGCTTTTCCCTCAAGTTGTGAAGGCTCCAGAACTTGTACAAACTAGAATCACTCAAATATTGTTGATCCAATAGATTAGCTTGCACATCCTTATCAATGTCTTCATGCTGACGTTCTCTCCACTCTAAGACCATCCTACACAAGAATTTCCAATTTTCATTAGTTTTTTCCTCTTGATTTTGTTATTT
The DNA here is from genome assembly GCA_001517045.1 of Pseudotsuga menziesii. Classification (NCBI taxonomy): domain Eukaryota; kingdom Viridiplantae; phylum Streptophyta; class Pinopsida; order Pinales; family Pinaceae; genus Pseudotsuga; species Pseudotsuga menziesii. Next base: position 452,597 of record LPNX010774369.1, read on the forward strand.
GTGGCCCTATATGTGACTATTTTCAAAACAACCACGTACGTATGTGGCTATCACAGTTTTTTCTGCGTATGTTGAGCCCTATATGCAAAAAACAATTGTTTTCCATGTAGGCCGAAACCGCCTATTTTGGGATGGCCCAAAGTACAAAATTTACCATGAAAATTAAAAATAAACGCATGAAAATGAAAGAGTGTGGCATGATGATCTACCTGAACCAAACGGTGTGTGATTTTGTGGATGGATGCTCCCAGAATCAGCTTCTCAAGCTTTTGGTCCAAAAGCACTATGTTGGGTAAATTTTCAAATGGTATGGAAGTTTTTTTCACTATTTTATAGAATTTGTTTTGAAAAATTTACCCACTTTTTACAATTTTTGGATCGCTTGGCCTAATATTGTGTTTGGTCTGCAAAACCAGAGATTCCGGGTTTGATCCTTAGTGGAGTCACCAATTCTATTATGAAGAGTAACTTCCTATGGCTTAGGGGTACCACAATAGACATAATTATACTAGAAATCAATCTTTTCCATTATGCAAGAGCAATAAGTAAATCTAACACTAAGGGATATAGAATAGTACCTTATTCCAGACGGTTTAAGTAGATCCTCGTTAATCTTTTCCAATGTAATTGCACCTACAATATTTTCTCAACAAGAGAAAACAAAGAAAGCATGATATATAAAAATGTGTTAGAGCTACTCTGGCATATATAATCAATCATGTATAATAAATTAAATACATCCATAGATTCAATATTCATATTCAAATGCACATGAATTGGATAGGAAAAGGCATTTCTATCAATAAATCAGAGATACAATAGTGACAAACTCTGTTGGTACTTCTATGAATCGGAGAAACCGAGTCCTCCTCCTGGACCTCCACCACTTCAATCCTTTGTCTCTTGGTAGCAAGATCAAAAGTGAAGAAAATATTGGGAAGAACACTATGTGATCCAAAGGGACAAAGGGATGTAGCCTCAAGTATAAGAAAAATGAGGAAGCAATGGACTATAGTTTCTTTACTCTTCAATTTCTCCTCCTTTAATGTATCCAAGAGGCTCAATATATAGCACTCCAAATAGGTAACAGAGGGTCGAATCTGAGCATTATCAAGGCATATGGAAGGCCAAGAACAAGATATTCAGACTCATATGAGGAAAACTCTAAAAATATTTGTCTTTATGTACACATCTCGATGTATGTGGGTTTGAGGTCAAAAGCTATGTATACACGCGAGTATAGCTTTAAAAGTCATGTATAGGTATAAACAGGTGATTTTTGGGGATAATCTTGGAACATCAAAATATAAGTCCATGGGGTCCAAAGATTTTGTAGAGGGACATGGAAGGCCATAAATATGTGATCCACCAAGTGTGGTAAAATCAGCTATAACAATTGTAATTTTGTATTGTGTTATGTGATGTTGAATGCACTGATGATTGATTTAGGGGTGAGTGCAAGTTGAAAAGGGTCACTTTTGGCACATTAGATACAATAGAAAACTGGAAAATCATGTATCCTTGAACTTATTTGGATTTTTTGAGATACTTACACAAAATATCTTGCCTTGAGTAAAAAATATGAAATGTAGGAAATTGAATCATGTTTCAAAATATATAACTTTTATGTATTGAAAATTTTCATAACTAATTCAATTTTCATTTATTCTAAAAGTCACTTTTTTATTTTTTAGGAAAATGATAAGGTATATGTTTTTTGTAGGTGCAACCGTTGAGGACGTAAATGATGGTTTCGAACTACAAAAATTTGAAACCATGTAGAGAACATATAGCACTAGTGCAACATGATTTTTTGAAAAGAATTTAATTTTTTTAAAATTTTTTATAATTATCTAAGTGAACAATCCTTGAAAATCGTACCTCTTTTATGGGTGCATCCGTAGAAGGTATTAATGAAATAATCATGAAATGAGTTTTTTTTATAGAATGTAGAGGTTAGTGTCTTCTATTGCACCATACAAGTTTAAAAAAAAATCTTATTAAATAAAAAAGTTATGCAAGAAACACTAACAACATGCTTTTTGACTTAAGGAGTGATGACACAAGAAAATTAGGAAAAAAATACAAAAAAAAAGATTTTTGTTAGAAAATTACATATTTGGAATCTGCACACACACACACACACACACACACACACACACATATATTTCTGTCTAAAATTTCGTCAAATATGTTTGTGTCTATCATGTTGTAAAGAGTGGTGAAAGACAAACATACTGAGAAAAAGGAGGAAATGCCCTATCATCTATGGGTTATCATATTCCATAGAACATGGTTGGTAACTATGAATAAAACTCGTAGGGCTATAGATGACATGTAGGAACATGAAATGGTGTGTTTAAGGTGCTAAAGAATGCTCGTGTGTTATGTTTAAATTTAAACTTGTTTCCTGCCTTCATTTTCAACATAAAAACTCTAGTGTTTTTGTTCACCAAAAGGACACAACATTTCTTGTTCACCAAAACACTATGGAATTTCTTGGTCAATAGAGAACTCTAGAATTTCGTTTTTACAAAATGATATAGCATTTCTTGTTTACATAAATCTCTAGGATTGTAGAGCATATAGTCAATGTGATCTACAATGGATGGGCATAGGGGGTTAGAGGGAGGGGACACGAGAGGGTGGGGAAAATACATGCTAAGTAATGGATGGAGGTAATGGGGGTGTGAGAGAGAGGGGATATGAGGGAGGGGGACACAAATTCAAGGGAGGGGGAGAGAGGAATGAGGAGGTAGGAAATTAAAGGCCATAAACACCTAATTCATTAGCTCCTAAGCACCTAAGACCTTAACACAAAATCCCTTACCACTTTAACCCCATGACAATTAAACTTAACCAACTAACACTTGATCCATAAATCCCTTAATTAACCCCTTATCTCCCACCCATTCAGTCCTTAACCTCTAACACCCAAATCCCTTAATCCCTTATAATCCATTAACACTACAACACCTAACTATTAATTCCTACCCTATTAAAACCTAACCCTGTAACCCCATATTCCTATATCCCTTTACACCTAGATCCCATAAATTTGTACCTCTAATCCTTTAACCATTATCATCTAAGCTCTAGTTTACCCCTTAGAGGTAAAATAGTTGTTTTCCTCTAATCTCCATTTGGATGTGCAACCTCCTTTTTTTAGGTGCTCACTACATTTTCTTGTGTGATCTAGATTTGCATGTGCTCTATTTTTTGCATTAGATTCCTAAGTTTTCTTGAGAGTTATCCCTTAGGATTGATCAATCTTCTCTTTTCCTGGGAACTCTCGCTTTGTAAGGTTTGCCATTACACCAAAACCTGCAGATATTGATGAACATTTCAATCCCAACATAAGGCCCTATCACCAGGAGTGGCGGTTAGTCCACTTTTTTTATATTCCAATAGGTGTGGTGGTTATACCATGTGGAGGCTGTACCGATACTCCAACGTCCTTCCTCGGGCATAGCTTGGGGGAATTGAACTTGAGACCTATGCTCTGATACCATGAGAGGTTTTTTGTTACACCAAAACCTGTAGATATTGATGAACATTTGAAACCTAGCACAAGACCCTATCACCAGGAGTGGCGGTTAGTCCACTTGTCTTATATTCCCAGAGGTGTGATGGTTATACCATGTTGATGTTTTACCGATACTGCAACACGCTTGGGCATGTGCAGTAGCCTATAAGATATAGTTTAACCCTTATAATCCTCTAAAATTTTAACTCCTTCACTCCCAATGTCTAAACTCATAAACCCTACCCCCTTACCTTAGAGCACTAAATCCATTAACCCCTAAAACCCCTAACCCTTAAATCCATTAACAAATTTACCACTAATCCCACAACCCCTAACACCTAAAACTTAATCTACTCCTAACCCCTAAATAACCTAACCCATAATACTTCAAGAACAAATCCCTAAAGCACTAAATCCCTAAGCGCTTAACCCCTAAACCTTTAACTTCCTAGGAGTTATCCCCTAACCTCTTAAACCCTATACCCCTAAACATTGATGCCTAGATTACTTAACCCATTAATCCCGTAATCCTTAAAACCCTATTCCCTAAACATAAATTTATCCATAATAATCCATTGACCCTTGAATCAAAGCTCCTTAACCTCTTACCCTTAAATACCCTAACTCTTAAATTTATTAACCCGTTAACTAACACCTACCCCCATAATACCTAATCCCTTTACCCCTAAACTCTAATCCCTTGAATCATAAAGTGCATAACTCCCTATCATCTTAACTCCCTAACCCCTAAACCTTTAAACCTCTTAATCACTTTATGACTTTACCTCTAAACTCTTAACCAATAATTCCTAGTTGACCTCCTAACCCGAAAACCCTAACCCATAATCCCTAAATCCCAAAACTCATAAATACTTAATCCACTAATTCCTTATTGACTAGGAAATTAATACCTTCAACCCAAATCCTTTAATAATTTATGTTAGAAAAACAGGATCACAGAGCAATAACAACTAAATAATTAAACAAAATGCAAATTTGAAACACATTACAAGAGAGACACATATATAACGTGGTTCACCCAAGGTGGGCTACGTCCACACATAAATTGTCATTCCTTTATTATTATACCATCCAGCGAAATGAAGGGATACAACCTACAGCAACCCCGCCGCATTTCCTCATCACAGTCTCACAATCTCTCACACAATCACAGAGATTGTTTTACAATTACACAATACAATACACACCCATATTACAATGCTTTCCATTTATAGGGGAATTACCATGGGAAAATACTATGTGTCACCCAATACCAATGGTCTGCAAGCTATTGGCCAATAACCATACCAAAAAATTATTTCAGGGGCTTCACCCACCGGGGGAATGCTAGCCACCAGGCACCCACGAGGGAACGATGTCCCCTTGCACCAACCATATGGGATGAGTGTACAATAAAAAATGGGGTACAAACAAATCCGAACAATAACATATTTGAATCTAGAAGATCAGGCTCCCCAACCAAAACAATCTCCCACTTGGAGACTGATCACAACAACTCCACTGCTGCTACACTTGCTGGACTATGGTATAAACCATGGACTTGAAAAAATTCTCTTCTTCACCTTCATGCTTGAAGGCCAACTAAAACCAATCTGGAACTTAGTTTCTCTCTGGCTACTACCTTTGTCAACATGTTTGCATGATTTTGTCTAGAATGTATCTTTTCCAAATTTACTAGTTTATATTCTAGAACAGATCTCATGAAATGATACTTGAGTTGTATATTTTTAGTATTTGAATGAAATGATGAATTGTTTGCAAGATTAATGGAACTACGTATGTCACTGTACAACCCTCTATTCTACTACTTCTTATCCAATTCCTCCATGAACCTATGCAACCGAATAATCTCTTTACTTGCCTCTTGAGCACCACCATACTATTATTCCATTATTGAAAGTGCAACAACATTTTGTAGTTTTGATATCCAAGTTACTACTGTTCCACCTACAATAAATACATACCATGTGGTTCTTCTCATGTTGTCTTTATCACCAAACATATCTATGTCAACACATCCATATAGAACCATTGTCTGAACCTCCAAAATATATTGCATGAGAAGTGGTACCTCTCAAATACTTGAGAATCCACTATATTTTCCTTCCAATGCTCTTTAACTGGATTTTTCATATACCTACTCACAAACTCCCACTAAACGTGCAATATCTGGTCTTATGCACACCATGGCATACATCAAGCTATCAACTGCAGATGAATAGGGAACCTTGGACATGTGTTTTATCTCTTCATGTGTCTTGGGACACATCTCCTTACTTAGTTTTAAATGGATGGATAAAGGTATACTAATTGGTTTTTCATTATCCATTCTAAACCTCTCCAACAACTTTTCTATGTAGTCACGTTGAGACAATGTCAATTTGCAATTTTTCCCATCTCTTGTTATTCTCATACCAAGGATCTACTTTGCAGCACCAAAGTATTTCATCGCAAATGATTTAGATAGTTTTATTTTGATCACATTTATATCCTGGATGTTATACCCTTCAACAAACATGTCATCCACATACAATAATAAGATAATATATCTTCCATTATCTAGCCTCTTGAAATAAACATAATGGTCAGAATGACATCTACTCTAACCTTGTTATTTCATAAACTTATCAAATTTTAAATACCAGTTCCTTGGAGATTGGTTCAGTCCATACAATCTCTTCTTAAACGTGCAATCCAAATTATCCTCCCCTTAGAACTCATACCCCTGTGGATGTTGCATATAAATATCTTCCTCCAAAGACCCATGGAGAAAGGATGTTTCTACATCTAATTGTTCAAGATGCAAATATTCTTTCACCACTAAACTTAAAATAGTCCTAATTGAAGTCATTTTAACAAAAGGACAAAATATTTCATCAAAGTATATACCTTTATTTTGCGCAAACCCCTTTACAACAAGTCTAGCATTGTATCGCTTCTTTCGTCCATATTTTTCATTGAACCTGTAAACCCATTTATTCTACAATGCCCTTTTCCCTACAGGAAACTCAACCGAATCCCATGTCTATTTTCTTACCAATGAGTCTATCTCCTCATCTATTCCTTTCTCCCACTTATTTTTAGTTTTTACGTGCATTTCCTCTTCATAACATTCTAGTTCACCATAATCAGTCATCAATAAATAATATACTAATGGAGGGAATCGTTCACGGGGTCTACTTAACTTGGTAGATCTTCTTACATCTGTAGGAATTTGAGGTACCTATTGCTTCTCTTGATTTTATGGATACTTTGGAACTTCAGTTTCTTTGATTTCATCAAGCACTCTATACTCTGTGTTTCCTTTTCCTCTTTCTTTCCTTGCAACTAGTCTTTGTACATAACATTTTCATTTAATACTACATCTCTACCCCTAATGATTTTGTGATTTTCATAATCCCATAAGCGATAACGATTGGGAACTCTATATGCAAGTTAATTAAAGCCAACATACAGAATGTTCAATATAAATTGTCAACCCAGGAAAGTATTTTTATTGCAAAGATAATTTACACTGTCTGTGCTTAAACACTAAGTAACTGATGTTGTTGAATAAACTATCCTACTTATCTCCTCATCCCAACTCTTCCCATGATTAACTTAATCTAAAATACCTTCCTAAGAATGCATAATTATAATTACCTTCCTACAACTTTGATCTAGAAATAAAAGATTCATGAAATAAACATCTAGACATACTTTTGCATAAAGTTAAATCCGAATCTACCAGGCCATATGAGGATCCATTATAACTATCTTAATCCAACTTAATCTAAGAATCAGAAATGCAGAAAGTGAACTCAAAAATTATAACTGTAAATGGAATGAATTAGCAAAACTCAAGAAAAACGACAATTGAAAGAAACTAGGGATGAGCTTGGTTGTTACAACTATCACACAAGAGCATAAGGAAAATTAACCTACACAGCCGATTGTCACACCACTCTGCAACAGATTATAGGAAATGCAATTACTGATCATTCAAGGAAACACACAATGAATCATCACTGTTGCAGCTGTTATAAAAGAATGCATCTACTGTAACATCCACACCACATGATAGAAAAGATAAATACCTAGTTAACTCGACAATCTCTATGGGAATGCGGGCCCAACCTTCAAACAGAGACACCGGAGATTAACACAAGTTAAAACACAGAAGTCTAAAGAATCATGCTCCTTGTATTAGATGATGGAATAAAAGTACAGTCTCTGTCATAGCTTATACAATATAACCAATTAATTTCCAAACCTTGGCTCTGAATAATTCCTAATATTTATACATCAATCTTCATAACTTCTACCCACTAATATCGGGCAGCCATGAATATCTACGATCTTCAGGCTGCCCTATTACAATGCCCCGTTACAGTTGTGGGCGAAACAGAAGAAAGGAACATAGGAAGTCTGTCGCACGAGCTGATAATGAAGTAACAAAATCCAATTAAGAGATAGTCCATCAGTTGCAGCTACCCTTGAATAATGGTGCACTGCTGAGGGTGAGTCTGTTGCATCCTTTCCTATTGCACCTTGCGTGGAATGAGTATATTTGACTGCGTTTCACTTGTAAAGATGGAGTCCATGGGAACAACTGGCAATGGATGTTCGTCGTTTCTAGAAACCACTTGGCCTGATGCACCTGTATCCTTCACATCTTGAACTATCTTCATAAAATCGCAATTTGTTAGCATAATTCAAGAGGTAAATCCCTGTTTATAACAATAATAAGTATTAATAAGATAAAATAAAAAGTAAGCATACCTATAAGGAATAAGGGCTCCAATGAAGGAACAACATATGTTTGGTACATAAAAATGGGGTAAGATAAGGAAAAAAGGGTATAGTGAGTGTGGTTAAAAAGGGGTCATTTCTGGGCCCAACATCTCCCCCCAAATATCATGTTGCATGTCCCTATGCAAAAAACTCCATTAGTCTGAATCCAAGTCTTAATATGGCCTTGTACTTTGTTCATGGAGAGAGGAAAATCTATAAGGGAGTTTAGGTGATCCCTGTGCTTCTAGAAATCCATTGTAGGCAATCCAATATCTCCAACACTACTCCTCTTCTTCCTTTGTCAAAAATAAATCTTCCTTGTATGCTTTTGCTGGCCACTAGATGAGAGGAAATTTGAACTTGAGTCCCTACCAATTGGCTCCACACTTCCCTATACAGTCCACATATTCCTCGACCCTCGAAAGAGCATGTTTGAAGTTCCTAAAATATTAAGGGTCCCTATTATGCAATGAGAAAGGAGAAACCTACCATTTATGCTTACTTCCTTCCAGAGTTGATTGTTGCTGCATGGTAATTTGGTTGACACACTTAGAGATGACCCTTTCTTGAAGTTCAACTATCTACTAGGTCTTGATGGAAGATATAATCCTTTTTCACTGCACGGAAAGGAGAAGGCGAGGAGATTGAGGCTCGCTTCGAACCCAAAGATTAGTGTTAGCCTCATTGTGAGAATAGGTATGGAAAGATCTCTTCCACTACACATGATTGCTGACAAAGGAGGGAAAATACCTCAACTAAACATCTCCTAGCTAAGGGGTATGGTTATAATGGTGGTCCAAGGGACAAGCCATTTCATGTAGGTAAAGTTCATAGAGCAGGTTCTTCTCAATGAAATTACTTTCCATAAATGTTTCCAGAAACTGGGCTAAGTCCATTGAGAGACAGCTTGATCGTTTGGAAAAATATCCTCATCCAAAGAAATATATTGAAAATGAATATGAAATTCCAAACCTTGAAGGGGGGATTCCTATTCTGGATCAACCTTTGGAATTTCCATATGAAGCACCAACTCCCCCGCATGAAGAAGTTCCTTCTACTTCACCTGAACAAGAGATTCAACTGGATGATGTGATTGAGAGACTTGGAAGACTCAACCTTGAAGGAAATGAAGACCACTAGCTGATCAACCAGGACCATCATGGAATATTCCTAAATGGGCCACAAAGACACTTGAAAGTGTCCATCCGGATGAAGTTGGAAAGATGGGAACGAGAAGTTCAAAAAGACATGAAAATGGAGGAGAAGCAGATAATTCAGGTGATGACATGGATGTATCATTTGATTGTGAATTTAATTTATCTGCTAACTTTGAACCAACTTCCTTTGAAGAATATTCTACTCGAGTTGAGTGGAAAGAATCTATGCAGAATGAGTATGATGCACTGATGAAGAATGGAACTTGGAAGCTGGTTGACCCTCCAGTTGGAACCAAACCAATTGGTTGCAAGTGGGTGTACAAGAAAAAATACAGATTAGATGGCTCACTTGACAAGCACAAAGAGAGGCTTGTAGCAAAAGGCTATGCACAGAAGGAAGGAATTGACTATGAAGAAACGTTTTCTCCTACAACAAAATGGGCTACCATCCGTACCTTAGTCTCTTTAGCTGCTCAGAATGGGTGGAAAGTTCATCAGATGGATGTGAAAACTGCTTTCTTGAATGGAGACTTGAAAGAGAATGTCTTCATGTCTTAGCCAGAAGGATTTGTTGTGAAAGGAAAAGAACAAAAGGTATGCAAGATTGTTAAATCCTTGTATGGCCTAAAACAAGCACCTCACGCATGGTATGAAAAATTAACCGAGCATCTTTTGAAGTTAAATTTTGAACATTTTGATCTTGATGATGCAACATTGTTTATAAAGAAAGTTGGAAGATCTATTGTGTATCTTGTGGTGTACGTAGATGATCTTTTGATGATAGGGAACAATGCGAGCTATATAACATCCATAAAGAAAGATTTGAAAAAGATATTTGAAATGACACATATGGGACATCTCCACTATTACTTAGGAATTGAAGTCACTCAACATCCTAAGTACATATTCCTATCTCAGAAAAAATATGTTGGAGAACTACTAGACAAATTTTGCATGACAGAATGCAACCCTATCTCTACTCCAATGGAATAGAAAATGAAGCTCGCATCAAGTGAAGGAAAAGAATTTGAGGGTGCGACCAAGTATCGACAACTTGTAGGAAGACTTATCTACCTTACAACAACTAGACCAAATATTTCTTATGTTGTTGGAATACTTTCAAGGTTCATGCATAAACCTTGTGAAGGACATTGGTCAACTGGAAAAAGAGTTCTAAGATACTTGAAGGGGACTCAAGATGTTGGACTCAAGTACTCTAAGGTGGATGACTTCAAAATTATTGGGTACTTAGACTTAGATTTTGATGGCGATAAGGAGACATGAGTATCAACTTCTAGATACACTATGAGTCTTGGATCAACAGCTATCTCATGGAGATCACGCAAACAGTTAGTTTCGGTAGATTTAACAACAGAAGTAGAATATGTGGCTGTAGCTGAAGAAACGAAAGAAATAGTATGGATTAGGAAGATACTTGAAGATTTGCAAGAAAAACAAGAGAACTCCACTCCATTATTGATCGACAATACTTCTGCAATCAAGCTGGCTAAGAATCCTAGATTCCATGATCGAACAAAACACATCAACACAAAGTATCATTTGATTCGACATCATGTAGAGGCCAAGACAATCCATCTTCGACATTGTTCCACAAATGATCAAGTTGCAGACATCTTCACCAAAGCGCTTGGACGAGAAAAGTTTGAAAGATTCAGAAACATGCTCGGACTTACTAACACCCCTTCGGATTAAGGGGGGGATTGTTGGAATATAATCTGTCGGGATTATACGTTAGTGTAAATAGTAGGAATATAAAGAGACTCTCGGATGTGTGATCCCAAGAGTCATCTTAGATGTATAAATAAAGGCATTCTATGGAGAAATAATATGAATTTCGGAGTTATTTTCTAACACATAGGGTATCCTCTCTTTCACTTATTTCAATTTAAACCAAATAAATTGTTCAAACAAAAACACAGGATAAGAAGGATATGGCGCTCAGGTGCTTAACAATTATTTGGAAAGAGTATACAACTGGTCCTTCTCCACCTGTATATATTTGAAAAAATTTCAGTTCCTTCAATTCTTTTTGTATCTCTTCCCATCGTAATTTCTGGAACATCAATTATTCTGCCCATTTTTCCCTCAATTATTTGATAGTATTCTTTTGATCAGTGAGGGGAATCATTCCTTCTTGATACTTTTCCAACTTCCTCTTCCATTTATTCACTTTTATTTTTAACAATGAGAGCTCTTTGATCAGCCCCTAGATTCTTTCATCTCCTGCATTTTCCTCATCATCAGAGTCCAGATTCACAAAGTTCTTGGATAATTGAGTGCATACCTTTCCATCTGAGGTTTCAGATTGAGAATTCTGCACTGGGGGTGTAACATCTTCCTCTTCTATCAAGGTTTCAGCAGTCTCTATCTACATAGGTACTTCTACAACCACTCTTGGGGATGTTGATTCTTGTGTAACGACATCTTCTTTTTGAAGCTCCCCTTCAACAATTTTAGCTTCTGTGGGTACTTCTACCATTAATTTTGAGGGTGCTGGTTCTTGTGTGACAACATCCTTTCCCTACAACTCTCCTTCAACAACTTCAACATTCAATTGCGAAGACGTTGGTTCTTGTGTAACAACTTCTTCTTGAATTTCAATTTCCACATCTACCTGAGTCCCAGCTACAACTACTTGGATTTTAGTCATGGCTTTGACAGGGAGATGCAAGACTACTAGTTCTTATGTATCAGTGTCCTATCCCCCCATTTATTCATGCTAATGGAATTTCTCTTGAGTTACTTCCTTATCTCTCGAAAGATGAAACCATTCCCCAAATATATTAGTATCTCCTGATGATTATGACTGCATCTATTCATGTTCTCTGAGCTCCACATCAGGGATTATGTCCACCTCAAGATCCATTATTCTTGGTTTAAATTGAGTTTCAGCAATGATATATAAGAATGCTGGTTCTTGTGTAGAAACATACTCATTGACTTCAATATCTTCTTGTTGCTCGGAATCCTCTATTACCTCGGTATCCTGAGATGGTTCTGGGGTCACAGTAAAAAATTCTAAGTTTGGGTCAGGAATTACCTCAATCTTTGTTTTACCTGCTTCTTCTTGAATTGTAGTTTCAACAAACATTTCTGAAGGTACTGGTTCTTGTGTGAAAACACCCTTCATGGCTTCAATATTCTCTTTGTTAGGCTGATCCAGCAATTCTGGTGGCTAAGGCTGTAATTGCTCAACTTCTTCCAATTCTATATCGGGGATCAGTCCTACTTTTGGTTCATCTTCTTTCCTTAATTATACATCAGGTGCTTTTTCTTCTTCTTCAGTTGTTGGTGTAGGATTTTGGGTCCCAAATGGACGCACTATTACTGTGTAACTTGATTGACTAAAAATTTCCCCACATGCAGGGAAGACTAATTTCTCCACTTCTTCATCCTCCTTAGCGGGAGATGATCCTTCTAACTGGTCTATAGCCTCTACTAGTGTGTGCATCCTTCTCTCTACCTATTTCTTACATACCTCCTTCCAATTCTCCAATTTTTTTCGAGGAAATTGCACTTCTTCCTTCAGTAGCCTATTTTCATACAAAAGCCCCTCAATTTGAGGTTCTTTTGCAATAGGCTCCTATGCAGAATTGTTTGTCCTCGGTCTCAAAATGGGAAATTCAATGTTTGCTTCAATATCTGCCCATTTTGCTCGTGCTGCTTCAGCTACTATGACTGATATAGTTCTCCTTCTCCTCACTGGTTGAGATGCTTGTATTTATTCTCTTGACCTTCTTCTATTCCTTTGAGGTACAAGGGTTTCCAACCCTACAATTGATGTGGAAGGAATATTTCCTGTTTCGGCATCCCCTCTTTCCTCTGCCATCTCTGTTTCTTCTTCAATTAAAGTTCCCCTCCACTCAGGAGAGGATTTGATGGTGAGGACTTATGTGTTCTCTTCTGTCATCATAGCTTCCATAGCTTTAGCTTCAATAGTCACAGCATCCAATGTTGCTCTAGCTTCAGCTTTAGCTACTGGAGCTCCCAAACTCTCTATCTCCTCCATAGGGTTTTCTATTGCTACATTTTTCTCCGATTCTTCCTCTTCTTCTGATCTTGTCTCAACTCTCCCACCCAACTAAATTGGAGGTACTCTGGTCCTCCTTCTCTTCCTCCAATTGAACACCCAACAGAAGTGTAGGTGCCCTTACTTCCTCTCTAACTGGAATCTCAGGAAAAAGTATAGGTACGTGGGCTATCTAAGGTTGGCCAGTAAATTGTTCCCATGTTTGATTTCTCTGAGCTAAGGCCCTTAATATTAAAATTTTAATGAGGCTATGATGGGTAAGGGAAGAATATAGATGCTTAGCTGATATGCCAAATCTTGCCAAGTGATGTAGGTCTTTAAATAGAAAAAATGGAACATTAAGTAGATTTATGTGATGTAAATGAGACAACAATGGAAACTCAAAATAATAGACAGTTTGGTACCTACCTTCGCAAGTGATATAATTTTTGAGCAAGAAGGCAACTTAATCCCACAGGAGAGGCAATGACTGTAATTCTATTCCTCATTCTGATGGATGCAATTGTTCATCTGCCACCAAAAATTCTTGTACTGCGGCGACATTGGGAGTTTTTCTTCCAAACCAATCTCTTCCTACCTGCAGGAGGCCAATAACCTCCGCAACAATAACCTCAGAAAATTCTATCCGAAAACCCCTAACCTCCAAGTGGGTTTCTGTAAGATTTAAAGAAAACTCCATAGCAGTTTCACGATGAAAACCATTGAGACGTTGGAAAAAATCAGTCCAGCACGCGACTTCAAAGATAGCGAAAAGTTCAGTATTCTTCCGCAATTTCTACGTGTTTGGAGGGTAATGTCGGGTTGAGATACCCATGTTATTATTCTTTCTAAATTCTAGTATCAACTTAGCAAATTGCAGGCTCCGACAATGGAGATTTCAACGCAGGACATGCACGAACAACAAAAGTTGGAGTTGGGAAAGCTTGGAAAGTTAAGACGGTAGTAAGAATAGAATCATTGGTAATATTTTCCCCCAAATTAGGAAAGGGTAAAGGTTGTGAAATAAGTTTGAGTGGTCATTATATCGTGGGAATGGGAAGTTAACAAAGTATGGGTGTAACGATAGATATAAAAAGGTAGGTATGATTAACTCTATCAAATCTGCTTAATGCTTAATCATGTAAATAACCAGAACCATACCTTAATAATTGTGGGATGAACCGTGACTTCTTAAAGTAATACAGTATGTCAATGCGGCCTTCAAATTTAAATATTATTGCGCACGTGCCACCATGATCCTTCTCCCGGTGAACCAAAAGTTGTCTTGTCGATCTTGACGGAATCATAATTAAAGATATGAAGTGAGTCGAGATCAGCAAAATCATGGGTGGTGAAGAGTCTGGATGAAATTGAAGGAGTTGTAGCCCGAATGTGGACAAATCTGGAGGAGTTGCATCCACAAGCCATAGGAAACATCAGCCAAATTAGTGGAGTCACAACCGCTCGAAAGGTTAAAATTAGGCAAAATTTTGAAGGAGTTGCAGCTATGGTAAAAGGGAAAATGGCCGATATTTTACGGAGCTGCAACTATAAGAAACAAAGAAAGGAAATATATTACGATGTTGCAGCTTCGATGGAACAGAAAAGTAGGCAAGGTTTTTTAGTGTTGCAACTGTGGAACTAGAAAAATAGGCAAGGTTTTTACGATGTTGCAGCTACGGTGGAACAATAAAGTAGGAAGGTTTCTATAGTGTTGCAGCTGTGGAACGGGAAAAATAGGCAAGGTTTTTATGGTTTTGCAGCTACGACGAAACAAAAAAGTAGGCAGGGTTCTACGATGTTGCAGCTGCAGAATGAGAAAAATAGGCAAGGTTTTTATGGTGTTGCAGCTGCGATAGGGCCGCAGAATAGGAAAATTTTGCAAAGTTGCAATTGCGCCGAACTGTTCATCATCCAAAATTTTCTTCTATAAGGAGCTCTTTCAAAAAAAAGAAAATTACAATAGGTGTTCATGGTCGTCAGGCCCGGTCATGACCATTACTCCTTAAGTAAATTCCAGCACAGATTCTTAAAAAAAAACAATCAAGCATAAAGGAAAAACAAAAAAAAAATAAACATCAATTTATTTATGTACAAAATATTTTGTGTGGAAATTGCAATGAATTTCTAAAGATTGGCAGGGGTAGAGGAAGATTCCTGCCCTTGCTCCAACTGGTATTTCAGATCACCTGCAATCTGTGAAACAAATGCGTCCCTCACAATTGGCTTATGATACAATCGCAATATGTGACCTTTAGCGATTAATTGTGCACAATTCTCATCAATGGTGACCAAGCGGACTGTACCGTTGTTGAATACTCTGTCTATCCAATATGGACCCAACCATATTGTGCGTAGCTTACCTTTAAATTCCCTTTTGAATCTTGAATAATATAATAGCACCCAGTATCCTTCACAAAAGACTTGGTTCTTGATGAACCGGTCATGCCAATTGGATCTCTGTTGATGAATTAATGCGGTCTAATCCACAACGGCTATGTGGTTTTCCTCTAGTTCATTCAATTGATTTAATCTGTTCCCTTGGGCTTCATTCACATCTAAGTTTACCTCCATGGTTGTCTTCAAGGTTTTGATTTCAAATTCAAATGGGAAATACACCAAGTCATAAGGAGAGAAGCCTGTAGTATTGTGCCACATAGTACGATATGCCCACAGTGCTTCTAGAATTTCATTAACCCAATCTCTGCAATGGCTCCTGACTGTTTTGGTGAGGACAGTTTCAATAAATTTATTGGTACTTTCCACCTGTCCATTGCCCTAGGTATGGTAGGGTGAAGTTATCCTATGCTGAATATGATAATTCTATAGCAAAGTTTCAAATTTATGTGACAAAAATTGCGGTCCTCCATCTGTGATTAATTCCTTGGGTATTCCAAAACGAGTAACTATTTATCCATACAGGAAATTTATTACAACCTAGTCATTGGCTTTCACCAAAGCCACAACTTCTACCCATTTTGTCATGTAGTTGATGCAAACTAAAATATAGGCTTTCTGTTTTGAATGAGGATTGATAGGCCCAACAAAATATAAGGCCCATATGTCAGAAGGTTTCACCACCAACTGTGGTAGAAGAGGCATTTTGTCCAATCTATTAGTTTGTCCCATTCTCTGACAGTTGTCACTAGACTGGACATACTTCTTGTAATCCATAAAATTTGTTGGCCAATAATAACCCATTCTCAACACCTTATGACCTATTCTCCTGTCTGCAAAATGTCACCCACATGGCTCGTCATGACAGGCCTTCAATATATGGAAGACTTAATCCTCCCTTACACATCTTTGGATCTCAAGATCAGGACCTGTGTAGAAAATATGACCATCTATCCAGCAATACCTACCACTTTGTTGGATAATATTGCTTTTCCCACTTTTTGACAAGTAAGCCCGAAGCTTACCTACAACCAAGTAGTTAGCAACATCTGCATACTAAGGGGAATGAGATGAAACTGCAAACAAGTGTTCATCTGGGAAAGAATCTTCAACTGGTAAGCTGTCATCACTGTTAGTAAAATGAGATAAATAATCAGTAACAACATTTTCTTTCCCCGGCCTGTCAACAATGGTAATATCGAACTCATGTAATAGTAACAACCATCTAGTTACCCTAGCATTTGTAACTAGTTTGTTCATTAGATACTTGATGGCTGAGTGGTCAGTGTGTACAAAGGTGGGATATCCAATGATGTAGCATCTATATTTGTTAATGGAGTAAACTATGGCTAAAAATTCCTTCTTTGTAATAGTATAATTGAGTTCAGTAGGGGCCAATTTTTACTGATGTAATAGATTACATATGGTGCTTGACCCTCTTGCTTACCTAATACTGCTCCAATTGAAGTATCAGAGACATCTGAAGAAATATGGAAAGGCAGATCCCAATTGGGCCCCCTTAAGATAGGAACTATAGACAGCCTCTTCTTAAGTTCAGTGAACACTATCTGGCATGCATCATTACAAATAAACTGTACATCCTTCATCAATAGGGTAAATAACGGAGAAGATGGTTTGGAAAAATTCTCTATAAATTTTCTATAATAACCAGCATGCCCTAAAAATCTACGTACCTCTTTTTGTGTTCTAGGACTGGGTATGTTTTCAATTACCCTAATTTTGGATGGATCTACCTAGATACCATAACTGTAATAACCCAAAAATTCATAAAAAATTTAAAAATTTTTCGATAACATAAAATGTTTACAATCGTCACTTCTGAAGGACATTTAACTGTTAACAGTTAACATAAACATGATTAAACTAGAACTAATTCCTTTACTAAATTCTATATCTGCATACTTCATTATTTGCTTTCATAAATCATTATTAAAGATTCGATTTAGCAGGTTATGATTTGGAATATTATGAACTAAAACATCTGTTTAAATTTCTAAGTGCTAAAGCTTGTTGTACTGTTTGTGAAAATTAAGGAACTTCAGTTAAGTCCGAGGCTTACTTAGCTGTTTAGTTAATGCAGTGAAGTGATGCTTCTTTTACAGGTCTTTTATAGGTAAGACATTTTGTAACCAATTTCTGGATCGAGATTATTATCTCAACTAGCATAAATAAAATGTTAGTATATTTGTTTATTTACAACTTTGATCAAAATAAAGGAGGTATCATTTAAATTGTATATTTACATTTTATTTAGTTTCTTGTAAGCATAAGTAATTGGAAATCTGAACATAAAACCATATGTTTTCTACCTAACTTTGACTATAACTGGTACATCAAAATTTCATTTATTTACTATCATTTTAGGTCCTATGTACCATTCTAGAGAAAGATATTTTGTCTACGAGGTCATTTGATACCTTATTACTTGCAACCAGTAATAGTTCATATGTTTTTGTCTCAACAATATTCAAATGTTAAGTAAACTAGGATAACCTAAATCTAGATATAGTCATAACGTATAAATATTGACAGTTATACATGGAACTAAATATTTAGTGCAAAAGACAGTCTACTAACTGTTTAAGTACTAACCAGGTAGAAATAATATAATAAGGACATTATTTCGTTAAACAATTGTATTACTGCTTTGTGTAAAGAATGTAAAGATCATTTCCTACAAAATCTATTTAACCTAGACTTTGCATGATTTTCATCTCACAAGGGGATATGGAAAACATTATTACCCTATAACAAAACTAAGTTTTATTACGTATACTAGGAATCATGCTAGGAATCTTTCTATACTTGCCAGCTTACACACATAAATGTTTTTAACCAATATATTATCATAGGTTTTCTACAAGGTCTTTTACAATTCCTATAGTATATCACAAGGTGTTATTTATAATGTTAACAAGGTTAAAGAATTCTTTTGCATAACTTATTACCCATTGATATGATGCATAATACATAGTTGTAAACCCTAGTTTATGCGAAGACTACCACCAATATCATTTTCCTTTAATATTATAACTTGCATATTATAATATAGAGATATTATTCTATCATTGAAAAGGGGTTATAACCAAGTTTTTATGTAAATGCTTATTACTTTCAGGATTCTCCAAGACTCTCTCGAAACTATAGAGTTAGACTGACAACTCCAAAATGTATTAAACTTCCACATGGTCGACACTTAAAGGTTAGGGTTTCTGACTTGGGGGGTTCACTATATAACTCTTCTAAACCCTAAAATTCCACATTTAACCTATCTTTTACTAATGAAATGGAGAGGAAGAGCCATAGGATCATGGCTGCATGATCCTTGATGCCATTCCTTCTCTCCGTCTGTATAGACCTTCCGACCAATACACTTCTTCTATGTGTGAGGTCTTCATTGCCATTACTTTGCTTCTGCGTGGGATTTCCTTCGAGTTTTGATTAAGTTATGAACTCTGTCAGATTTACTGTGTGGGTTCGAATCCTGGTTCATCATGGCTTGGATTTGGCTTTGACTTTCTCATACTCGTCAAGGGTTTCTAGATGGTGGTTCCTCTTGTTTGCTCGGTATACCCAACTTGTGGCTAGGGTTTTGGTTTACAACACCTTCTCCATGGCTGATAGTCAAAAATATCAAGGTAATGTATGTATTTAATTTTAAATTCTTCTGCAATGTTTTCAAGATTTACTGTTTTTTTTTCTTTTTTATAAGAGCAAGTTTAATACCCAATTTTTATTTTGTGCAGAATTATAAATATGGCTATGTCAAGTTAGAAGACACTGCAAAACACCACGAAAGGGCTCCACATTGGCGTTCATCTTGGCAAGCCTCGATCTTTCCTGAGGTTTCTCCTACAATGGTTGTAAGGGGTTTGGTTGTTCCAGTCCCATCGAGACGCGACTCCAGTTTTGCTTGTCAAATTTTGTTGTTTGATTAGAAAGGCCATGTGGTTGAGACTGAAATGTTTTGATGAGAAAAAAAAATATGAAGCCCTTGCG
The DNA here is from genome assembly GCA_001517045.1 of Pseudotsuga menziesii. Taxonomy (NCBI): domain Eukaryota; kingdom Viridiplantae; phylum Streptophyta; class Pinopsida; order Pinales; family Pinaceae; genus Pseudotsuga; species Pseudotsuga menziesii. The sequence goes on from LPNX010774369.1 coordinate 472,521, forward strand.
GCCATAGTTTTGATAGAGTTCTTATGAGGCCTTCACGTTCGTAGCATGATTTATAGAGTATATTATTTTTTAACAGGATTTTAAGCCATGACTTTTGTTGTAAAAAGGCCATTAGGCCGTAACTTGTATGGAAATTGTAGTGGTTTTTATAAATTAAGTTAGGGTTTACAAGCTGTTTATATTTTGAATAAGCTCTAAAGCTTACTGTTTTATATCTTATATAATCGGTAATATATATATATTGTATTTTAAAGAAAAACAATGGCAGGCTGTGAGATTTATCTATTTTGGTTAATTTTCAATTTCTTGTTTAAATTTTAATTTAAAAGAAATTTATTTATTAAGTCTATAATTTTTTATTTTATTTAGCAGAGGAAAAAGTTCAAATGTCGGTTTTAAAGCAACGTTTTAAATTTTGTTCTCTGTCCGTAAAAAAATTATTTAGAAAATAATTAAAAGTAGGTTTGATTAATATAACCTGAGTTTTTATTGTGTTCTTGGGTTGGAATGTTTAAAGGGTATTTACTTAAATTGTCTTAGTTTATAATTCTTAAACAATTTTAATATTGTTCATGTGAAGAGTTTATTTAAAACTGTGTATTTAAAAAAATATATCAATGTGTTTGTATAAATGAAGAATTTATGTGTTAAATAATTATGAGTAAAACTATATTAACCTTCTTCTAGAAAAGAGAGGAGAATTGAGGTCATATTCGACAATTTCTCCAAATTAGGATTTTTGTAAGATTTTAATTAATTTTAAATCTTTATAGAGTTTAATATTTAATTGTGATGTATTTAACATTTGAGTCTTACTTAGATTAGTAATGAAATTATCTAAGTAATTACCAACTCTCATTTTCCTGTTCCCTTAAGTTATTCCTGCTATTTTATTTTCCTGTTTTTATAATGTTTTTAATTACTATGTATATTTAGATAATTAGGCTTATAGAAAATGACTTATTCACCGTGTAAAAATAGGATCACAATTACACAGACGGTGTACTAGTTTTAAAATACCTTTCTTGTATTTAGATCATATCTAAATTCTTTAAATAGGTGCATTCTAACTAAGGCACTCCTGCACATTTTTACAAGGAATCTGTAAAATGTAATAAACCTAATGTTGCACTTTTCATTTGATTTAACCATCAAAATTCTAATCTAACCTACTGTACTAGAGTACTACCTTCATGAAGGTGTGGAAAAATACAACTAGGTATTTTTTTTATCTATCAGTAAAATTTGAAATTTCTCTAATTGCTTATCCTAATCCATATCTAACCCATAAATTGTCTATGTTTTCACGGTAAAATATTTCAATCAATATTTCTAATAACATATGAATAGAAACATAGCATATTATTTCATAATTTCATTCATTCTTGATCCTAAGTATGCATAGAGGAATTAGAAGAAAACATGTATAACGTGGAAATGTAGCAGAAGAGACAACAACTTAAGGAACCTGTTCCTCCCAACCAACTCCTGGAGATAATTGAACTGCAAATATCAGGCAGGGATAATTTTAAGGAACCATACTTATTTAAAAGTGTATAAATGTTGGCGAATATTACCAATTCTTAAAACGCCAACTATAAAATAATTGGCGATATTTTTCAAAAAATATTTTAATTTCCAAGGATTTTATATCGTTTATATAATAATTTGGTGATTTTTAGGGTGAAATTTTTTTACTCCATCAAAGTTGGGCCAAACAGGACTTCAAAAAATGCAAAATGGCAAATATTTTTTGTGAGAAAAACATGGAAAAATAGCCCACTAGGATAAAATTTTCCCTTAAAATTATCCCTGATCTCAGGACCCCTGAGCCTATTTACTGGTCAACCTGGTTGAAGTACTGGGTGAGAAAACTTGTTTAGTAAACCTCTGCAACTCTACTGAGTATTCAACTATAATCTGTTCTTCTTGTAGCAGTATGAACTCAACTTAAAATAGCTTCACTAGTTCATAACTTCAACAATTTTCCCTCAAAGAAAACTTATGCTAGTCCCCTCCATCGAATTTTCTTGTGCACTAAATTCACTCAAAATTTTCATAAGTAAAGAATGAGAAGCCTCATTTGAATTCAATGGGAAGTTTTATTAGCATGCCTAGGTATTTTGGGTCAATTTTCACTTAATGAGCCACCTGCTCTTGTTCCACTTTCTTGGGGAACATGACCACAAAAATAGGGAAGTTGCCTCTTGCAATAGCTAGAAGTAGTTTGAGGATGCTTTCAAGTGTCAATCTGCTCTCAACCCAACTTATTACACCAAGTGACCAGTAAAACACTCATTTAAAAACCTCCTTAAGTTGTTGTCTCATCTTTCATTTATTAATTAATAAAATATTCGGCATTTACATTCAATTATCCTTGACCCCACTTGGTCATTAATTACAAACTTTATAATAAAACATAACATAATGTTTCTTAAAACATAAAATATTTTTGCAATTTGGGGCATGTGACATACACACCCCATAAGTATAACATCGTCCTTGATATTATTTATTTTTCATCCTCATAATTTCCCTGGAACATAATTGGATATGCAGCCCGCATATGACTCTCCAATTCCTAGGTGGCTTCTTTTGGACTAAGGTGCTTCCATTGCACCTTCACCTGACCAATGGTGCAATTCCAATGAAAGACTCTCCTTCATTTCGAGGATACAATCTGGTTCCACCAGAAAAACTCCTTTTAGTTCCACCTGCACATCATTCAAGTTTATAACATGAGTAGCATCATGTATATATTTTTTTAACACAGAGATATGAAAAACATTATGAACCTTCAAATTTGGCGGTAAAGCCAATTGATATGCCACCTGTCCCTGGACATTATCTCAAAATTTTCGCAATATCGAGGTGCCAACTTGGCACAACTACCTAATCTCAAAGAACTCTTTTTAGGACTTCCTTTATAAAGACATGTTCACCCACTTAGAACTCTTTCTGAGTTCATTTAAGATCTGCTGGAATTTTCTGTTTGTCTTACGCAACTTTTAAGTTACCTTGCACTTGTTTTACAATTAACTCCATCTCCTTTAGTATTTTAGGTCCTAATACTAACTTGTCTACTTGGTTACTCCATGATATGGGGGTATTACACTTTCTGCCATATAAAATTTTAAAAGGGTTGTATCTTGCTGAAGCTTGGTAATGACGGTTGTAAGCAAACTCTACTAGGTGTAAGTAGTCTTCCCATTTACCTATCTGTTTCTTAACATACATTCTGAGCATATCTTCCAACACTTGATTCACCCTTTCAATCTATCCATCCGTACTAAAATTTAAAGTAGTATTCAGGCCTTTAAAACAATATTTCCAAGAATTTCCTGTAAACTTAGGGTCTCTGTCTAAAATTATAACTTTCAGTATCCCATGTAAAAAAAATATTTGTTTCATGAATATATCAGCAATATTAACAACCTTGCAAGTGGTCTTTGCAGGTATAAAATGAGCTTCTTTACTAAGTTTATCAACGAATACCATTATTGAGTCATTCACATTCTGATTTCTAGGTAGACCTGTGATAAAATAAAGACTCGTTATTTTCCATTTCCAGCTAGGGATAGGTAATGGCTGTAGTAAACCGGCTGGATGTTGGTGTTTAGTATTAACTTGTTGACACTCAAAACGCTTGGAAATGTATTATGCTAGTTCAATATTCATGTTTGGCCAAAAATAATCCTTTATTATCTATCATTGACATAAATTTTCTTCTAATTAAGTGATGGCTCCACATCTTCAAAGCATGTATGATGGAAGTTAACTTTAAATCGTAGGTTCCATAGTTTTTCTCATGAATTTTAAGCTTCCTAGACTCATATGCAATTACGTGTCCTTCTTGAGTTAAAACTCTACCTAGACCACTGTTGCATGTGTCAGTGCATACTACAAAGTCTTTATTAGGATCAACAATTCTTAAGATTGGTGCACTAGTTAGTAATGTTTTTAACTTTTTAAAACTTTCTTCACACTTTTGATTCCATTCGAATTTCTTCCCTTTATTTTGTAAAGAAGTTATGGGATTTTCAATTCTAGAGAACCCTTCAATGAATCTTCGATAGTAGCTAGTAATCCCCATGAATGACTGTACGTCAGTCATGTCCTTTGGGACTCGCCATTCTTCAATTTCTTTTATCTTTTTCAGATCAATTGAGATCCCTTCTTTAGTTACTACATGGCCCAAGTACTCTATTTTATCCTTAAATAAATCACACTTAATAAATTTAGCATAAAGATGATGTTCTCACAATTCTTGCAAAACAATTTTTAAGTGCTCCTCGTGTTCTTCTTTAGTCTTAGAATAAATTAGAATATCATTAATGAATACGACCATGAATTTGTCAAGGTAATTATGCAATACATTATTCATTAAGCACATGAAGACGGTCAGGGCATTAGTAATCCCAAATGGCATAACAACAAACTCATAGTGACCATATCGGGTCCTAAAAGTTGTTTTAAAAATGTCTTCATCTTTGATTTGAACCTGGTGATAACCAGATCGTAAATCAATCATTTAAAAATACAGTTTCTCCATGCAGCTGATAAAACAGATCATCTATGTGTGGCAACAAATATCTATTCTTAATGGTCATTTTATTAAGTTGACGATAATCAATGCATAAGCATAGAGTACCGTCCTTCTTTTTAACAAAAATAACAGGTTCTCCCCAAGGAGACACGCTGGGTCTTATATACTTCTTATCAATAAGCTCCTTTAACTGTGATTTTAATTCATTTAGTTCAAATATATTCATCCTATAAGGGGCCTTTGAGATGGGTACTGCACCAAGTACCAACTCAATAGTGAAGTCTAACTCCCTTTTCGGAGGCAGTCCCATAATTTCTTCCGGAAATACATCTGAATACCCCCTTAGGAGTGGAATATCTTCCAGTTTTAGTATATCTACATTATTGGTATGTTCTTCATTAATCATAGTTATAGTAACGGCTTTACAACCCTTTTGAACAACTCTCTTCAATTGCAAAACAAAGATTTGTCTGATAGTTGTTTTCCTAGGGATTCCTGTTATGGTTACTGTTTCTCCTTCATTATTTATTGAAGTAAAAGTTTTATCGAAATAGTTCAGAACTACCCTATGTTCTTCTAACCATTCCATACCAATTAACATGTAATAAGAGCCTAAAGGAAGTACATTAAGCTTCAAAGAGGTTTCAAACCGATCCATATTTACAGTACAATATTTTACAAAACTAATCACTTTTCTTTTTTCTCCAGTAGCTAGCTAAACTAACCATGACTTTGCAAACTTTTCTACTGATAACTTGCATTTTTCTACTAAACCAGGAGAAATATAACTTAGTATATCCCCTGGGTTAATTAAGATAGAAATGGGTGTTTGACTCAGCTTACCTTCTACTTCCACCATGGAAGCTTAATAACCCGCCTGTATCATTTCCAGTGCCGTATTGATCCTGGGCATTGTCCTTTCTAAATCACCAACAATCATCTCCTCCTGCACTGTATGTATGTTGTTGACAGTCTTCTTTCGGTTAGGGAAGACTGATGCATAATGAGGTCCATTACACTCCCAACACTTTACTAGTTCTTTACTTTCATTATTCTTAATGTAAGTGTTGTGATTATTAGTAGGTTCTTTATTTCTAGAGCCATTAGGGTTTAACTGTGAATTACCTTTATTTCCTTGGAAATTATTATTAGGAAAATTACGTGTGTTATTATTCCTAAAATTGTGGTTAGATATGAAACTCTTATTCTTCTATTCAAAATTATTAGACCTTTTAGCATTCCAGTTTGACATGCTTTCCTTTTTGTGGTTCTGCTCATAGCAAAAAATTTCCTTTCGGATAGCCTCCTCTAAGGTTTTTGTATTATCGTATTCAATTCAGTCTTTAACGTGAAGAGGTAAACAACTTAGAAATTGCTGTACCTTAGGCTTCTCATCCACAATGTAAGGCATGTAACATAGCAAACTTAAAAATTTATTGTTTAATTCTTTCATGTTCATAGTTCCCAGCTTCAGTTCATAAAATTCCTTAGCTCGTTCTTCGTAGTAGTGTTCTGACAAAAACTTATTTTTAAAGTATTTCTTAAAGGTACTCCATTTAATGTTATTTTCCCTAATACCTTTTACTCGTTTTAAATCCTGCCACCAAATATCTTCCTTCCCAGTTAAGTTGTAAATGGCCATCCTTGCTTTTCGATGGTTAGAGTAATTATAGATTTGAAAATACTTCTTCATTTTAGACAGCCATGATTCAACTTCTTCTCCTTTCTCAGTTTCACCATTGAAAGTTGGTGGTTTTATCTTCTTAAATTCTCTTGAAATTTCTTCATAAGGCTTAAATTTTCTTTTTCTTGAATGATAATTATCTTCACTGCTATCACTAGTGTACTCACGATTCTTCCTATGTTAGTTGCCATAAATTTCAGAGGACGAGCTACTTTCAATTTTAGATTGTTTAGACTTTTTAATTTTTTGTTGGTAGGACATATCTTCAGATCCCAACTGTTTATCTTTTTCTTCATTTTGAAATTTTTCCATCAGTATCTCGTTCAGATCTTCTTGTGCTCTCAGAATTCTTTCATTTTCTTTTTAAACTGTTTCCATCTCAGTTCTTAATTATTTAACAGTTTGTAATAATTATGAAGAATTGGTAGTTATTTCTTCCTGAACTGGTTCTCTTCTAGAATTACTCTGTTCATTAAACGGGGACTCTTCATCTACATATTCCTCGAGTATTTCCATACCTGCAATTTAGCTTAGAAAAAATTTCTGGAAATGACATTTAAAAAATAAAAATAATGATCAGTATGCATGCATTTAATTTACTATTTGTCTATGCTGGTTGAGCCGCATTTTGGCCTAGTGTCTGAACATGTGCTCTGATACCACATGTAATAACACAAAAATTCATAAAAATTTAAAATTTTTTGGATAACATAAAATGTTTACAATTGTCACTTCTTAAGGACATTTAACTGTTAACATTTAACATAATCAGGCTTAAACTAGAACTAATTCCTTTATTAAATTCTAGATCTGCATACTTCATTATTTGCTTTCATAAATCATTATTAAAGATTTGATTTAGCAGGTTATGATTTGGAATATTATGAACTGAAACATCTGTTTAAATTTGTAAGTGCTAAAGTTTGTTGTACTGTTTGTGAAAATGAAGGAAATTCAGTTAAGTCCGAGCCTTAACTTCTTAGTTGATTCAATGAAGTGATGCTTCTTTTACAGGTCTCTTACAGATAAGACTTTCTATAACCAGTTTCTGGATCGAGATTATTACCTCAACTAGCATAAAATAAAATGCTAGTATCTTTGTTTATTTACAGCTTTGATCAAAATAAATGAGGTATCATTTAAATTGTATATTTACATTTTATTTAGTTTCTTGTAAGCATAAGTAATTGGAAATCTGAACATAAAACCAGATGTTTTCTACCTAACTTCAACTATAACTGGTACATCAAACTTTCATTTATTTACTATCATTTTAGGTCCTATATACCATTCTAGATAAAGATAATTTGTATACCAGGTCATTTGATACCTTATTACTTGTTACCAATAATGGTTCATATGTTTTTGTCTCAACAATATTCAAATGTTAAGTAAAATAGGATAACCTAAATCTAGGTATAGTCATAAGGTATAAAATTGACATTTATACATGGAACTAAAGATTTAGTGCAAAAGACATCCTACTAACTGTTTAAGTACTTACCAGGTAGAAATGCTATAATAAGGACATCATTTCGTTAAACAATCGTATTACTGCTTTGTGTAAAGAATGTAAAGATCATTTCCTACAAAATATATTTAACCTAGCCTTTGCATGATCTTCATCTCACAAGGGGATGTGAAAAACATTATTACCCTATAACAAAACTAAGTTTTATTACCTATACTAAGAATGATGCTATGAATCTTTTTATACTTGCAAGATTACACACATACATGTTTTTAACCAATATTGTGTAAATTGAACCCAGTGATAGATTAATTTTACTCACAACAATTAACAGTTGATCATGCAAAATCAATCACAAAAGAGACTGAAATTGGAGCTAAACACTAAACTGTATTAACTCAGTGTACAATGGCCAAACTTGTAACATAATAGGTTGCTGAATAAATAAAATAAATTAGGGATTTGAATGCATGAGGAGCAATTCGAATCTAGCATAAAGCAGGCTTACTAAAATTAAGCAAATCCCCCATAGGTGTAAAAAGTTGATCCCAAATCTGTCATGGAGCTCACGAATTAGCAAAATGGATTAGGAAATATAAAGAGTGATGGAATGAAAACTCATACATGCTTTTCCAAGGAGAAAAGAGTGGAGGATGAAGAGGACAAAAAACTAGTTCACCTCACCTAGTCAAACTTTCCCTATTGCTTTAAAACACTGAAAAAGCAGGCAATAAAGCAGAAAAAACAGAAGGGCGCCTAGGAGACAAGGAATAAAGAAGAATTGATTCCTTGAGGTTTCGCAAGCTATACATGGGTCAAATTAGGAAAGTTGGACCACTATGGATAGGTAATTGACAACTTGCATAAGGTGGGACACATGAACTAGGCAAGTAAGACAAAAATAATTAAATTAATGTCTAAGGTAGTAAAATATGGGTTGATTATTCTAACACCCCCCCTTAAGCCTAAATTATGAGTAATATATCAGAAAATTATAGGGCCTAGCAACAAGGCTTAGTCACCCTTTTACATACTGCATGTCCATACAACCAAGGAAAGAGGCAAAACCAACTTGGGAAAATCCTCCCTTAAACATGGACTGTAAAACAAAATTTGGAAATCTTGTCTTCACTCATGCTTCACAGCATGATCAGAAATCCCCAGTAGTGATTTGAGATTGCTGAAGGTATTCTCACAAAATTCTTTGGTGAAGATATCAGCTACTTGTTCTGAAGATGAATAGAAGAGTAGGTGAATGGTGCCATCATGCACAAGCTCTCTGATGTAGTGCATATGGATCTCAATGTGTTTGGTTCTCTACTTCTGAACTAGATATTTGCAGATTCGAATGTTACTCTGGTTATCACAGTAGATGGTAGTTCGGTACTTTGATTCAAAACCACACTCTCCAAGTAATCCCTGCAACCATAAACATTGAGTTGTTGCATTAACAACTCCACTGTACTCTGCTTCTGTAGATGAGAGTGCAATGACACTCTATTTCTTGCTTAACTAGCTGATTGACCCTTATGCAAGCATGAACACATATCCTGATGTGGAATTTCTGTCTATGCTATCACCTTCCCAATCACTGTCAGTAAATCCAATCAAATCAAGATCAGATTTTGCTTTATAGAAGATCCCATGTGTCCTTGTTCCCTGAACAAAGTTAAGGATCCTTTTGGCTGTTTTCCAATGGATCTCATGAGGTTGATACATATATATAGAATCCACACTTAATGCATAAGAAATATCAGGTCTAGTATGTGTCAGATACAACAAACATCCAATCAATTGGCTATACAGTGTATTGTTTACCATAGGTGAAGAATCAGCTTCTTCCAGCTTCACTCCTGAAAGGAAAAGAGTTTTGCTTGCTTTGCAATCCTTCATTTTGAATTTGTTCAGCAAGTCCAAGGCATATTTGAACTGGTGCACCTTGATTCCAGCTTTGGTTTGAGCAATCTCAAGCCCCAAAAATTGACTTAAGAGCCCCAAATCTGTCATGGAGAAGGCTTGGTTCATATCACCCTTTAAGGAAGCAATCTCATCCTTTGATCTTCCTGTAATGAGGAGGTCATAAAAATATAACACAATGATCATTAATGAACCATTAACTAACTTCAAATAGACATTTGGATCTGATTTGCACCGAACAAAATTCAGTGATAGCAAGAAGCTATCGATCTTGGCATACCAAGCCCTGAGGGCTTGCTTTAGCCCATACAATGACTTTCTCAACCTGTACACAAGAGAAGGGTTAGTAGCAAAACATTGAGGCTGCTGCATATATATCTCTTCAGTGAGATCTCCATTTAGGAAGGCACATTTTACATCCATGTGATGTACCTCCCATTGCCTTGAGGCTGCAATGGCTAAGGCTAGCCTGATGGAATCCATCTTTGCCACTGGGGCAAAGGTCTCATTGTAATCTATGCCATGAACCTATGAGTAGCCCTTGGCTACCAATATGGCCTTGTACTTCAGTGGTGAACCATCAGCAGCAAATTTTGTCTTATAGACCCACTTACACTAGACTAACTTTCTCCCTGGGGGAAGATCCACTAGCTCCCATGTGTTGCTCTTCTGGAGTGAGCTGAAGTCCTCCTTCATGGTTGTTTGCCATCTTGGATCTCCTGATGCTTCTTCATATGTTTGAGGATCAGAATCCACCATCAAATAGAATTTTTCAGCAAACATAGGATCCTTCATGCACAGACCACTCTCAAATTGAGATCTAGTCCTCCTTGGGTCATTGGGATCCCTAGCTAGCTCTCCTGCTGCATGTAGTGTCTTGGCTGCCCATTTTGGACTTGCAGGGCTGTTAGGGTCTGAAATAAACTCATATCCATTAGACAAATCAGAATCAGCATGTTCAACAAGCTCTTTACTTACTTCCTGAGGTTCAAGTGGAGAAGAGGCTTCTCCAACTTCCACTGCTGCAAGGGGTTCTTCTTCAAACTGAACACACCTTTCGATAAAGGATTTGTTTGTTCTCAAATTTATCAGTTTGTAACCTTTTGAATCTTTAGAGTATCCAACAAAAAGACACTCTTGGCTTTGGGGCTGCAAATCCTTCCTCTTCTTTGTTGGAATTCTAGCCCAAGCCTTTGAGCCAAAAAACCTGAAATGGGTCACATCTGGCTTGTACCCACTCCATGCTTCGAAGGGAGTCATGAAATCAAGCTGTTTATGAGGCACCCTATTCTGAATATAGGCTGCACAGTTGATAGCTTCGGCCCAGTACTTTGGTGGCAAAGTTTTGGCCTCCATCATTCATGTTGCCATCTCCTTCAGTGATCTGTTCTTTCTCTTAGCAACACCATTTTGCTGTGGTGTGTAAGGGATAGAATGCTGCATCTGAATACCTCCATCTGCACAATAATTAATAAACTCAGACTTTACATACTCACCACCATTTTCAGATCTGAGGACCTTGAGTTTCCTCCCAGACTAGTTTTCAACCAAAGCCTTAAAGACTTTGAAGAGGCCAAAAAATTCAGACTTGTGTTTCAGGAAGTAAACCCAACAATACCTGGAAAAGTTATCAATAAAAGTCAATGCATATTTGGCTTGACTCATGGAAATATGAGGGAATGGGTCAACAACATCACTGTGGATCAGCTTGAGGGGTGCAGAGGTTCTCTCATGACTAGCTCTCTCAAATTTGTGCTCTGGGTGTTTTCCTAGGATACAACCTTGGCAGACTCCTTTGGAAAATTTTATCTTGGGAAACCCTATGACCATCTCTTTTTCACTAAGATTAGAAAGGTACTTGTAATTTAGGTGGCCAAATATTTCATGCCAAATCTTTCTTACTTCATTATCATGAATCAGAATAACGGAGGGGTTTGAGTAGGGTAGGAAGTGTGAGAACATGTATACCTTTTGACCATGATTTGCAACTCCTTTTGCAATGACTCTACCACTTGAGATCTCTATGATCTCAACTTCATCAGGGGAGAATATGAATTTCTTAGGAAACCAAGTGTGGGTCATCTGGTACACTGACAAGAGGTTAGAGGCAAGACCAGGCACATACAAAACATTGTTGAACTGACCATGATCAAGATCAATCCTCCCTTTTCCCAAAATTTCAATGAGAGAGTCATCTCCCAGTACTATAGGTGGTCCTTTCAACATATCAAGTGAGGAGAAGGCCTCCTTGGTTGAAACCATGTGTCTTGAAGCTCCAGAATCAATGATAAAACTGGGTGAGCTTGATGTGCCAGCAACCAATGCATGAACTCTCTCTCTGTCATTTGAACTTGATCCTCCTTCTCTCTTCTTTGAGCCATCTGGAAGGGAGATGCCATTCTTCTCCAGGATTTGGGTCAGCATGTCTATTTGCTTCTTCATACAAGAGCTTTCAGTGTGATTTCCCTTATTGCAGTAAGTGCACTTGCTCATTTCACCTTTGTTTTTCTTCTTCTGGTAGTTCTTCTTGGAACCTTGTGGCTCCTCCGGAGACTGTTTCTTGTCTCTCTTTTGCTCAGGTAGCTTTTTAGCTTTATTTTTGCTTTTTGAATCCACCTTCGAATCTTCAGCAATCAGAGCTTGATCTTTGGATGGTTTGATGGTGCCCATCATCACCAGCTTATCCTGTTCTTGTGTGAGAGATTCCATGAAATCTGCAAGGCTAGGCATCTTCCAGGTTCGAGCTGTCAGTTTTGTGGCATAGAAGGTTGAAACAAACATTGAATAGTCAGGGCCTAGCTTCGAGAGAATGGCCAGGATGAGCTGATCATCCTTCTTTTCGATCCCACACTGTTTCAGCTGGAAAACAAGTGCTTTGAACTTGGAGAAATATAGCTGCAGGGATTCAAAGCTATTTTGACTCAGAGAAATCAGCTCATTTTTTATTTGATGTCCCCTCATCTCACCTGTCATTCCAAAAAGATCATAAATCTTCTCCCATACTTCACTCAGTGATTTCAATCCATCAATATGGAAAAGGAGGTCTCTGGAAATACTCAGACACAAGAGACCATAGGCCTCATCCCTCCTGTTGTGCCATTTTATCTTCTCTGCAGTTGCATTGGGCTCTGCTTCTGTTGCCATAGTCACCCTGTAGAGGCCTTTCGCTCTCAACAGTATCTCCATCTCTTCTTTCCATTCAAATAAATTGAAGGGAGTCAAGATAGTTTTCTGTGATTGATCCATAGCTTAGAAAAGCTGTCCCGGCTGTCAATAGAAGTCTCCCATTGAATGATGTCGAACCTGCAAAACAATTTTGAAGGAGAGAAATCAATCTACAATAGCTCTGATACCATGTGGAAATTTAACCCAGTGATATATTAATTTTACTCACAACAATTAACAATTGATCATGCAAAATCACTCACAAAAGAGACTAAAATTGGAGCTGAACGCTAAACTATATTAACTTAGTGTACAATAGCCAAAACTGTAACATAATAGTTTGATGAATAAATAAAATACATCAGGGATTCGAATGCATGAGGAGCAGTTCGAATCTAGCATAAAGAAGGCTTACTAAAATTAAGCAAATCCCCCATAGGTGTAAAAAGTTGTTCCCAAATCTTTCATGGATCTCACGAATTAGAAAAATGGATTAGGAAAGATAAAGAGTGATGGAATGACAACTCACACATGCTTTTCCAAGGAGAAAAGAGTGGAGGATGAAGAGGACAAAAAACTAGTTCACCTCACCTAGTCAAACTTTCCCTATTGCTTTTAAACACTGAAAAAGCAGGCAATAAAGCAGAAAAAGCAGAAGGGCGCCTAGGAGACCAAGAATAAAGTAGAATTGATTCCTTTAGGTTTCCCAAGTGCTACATGGGTCAAATTAGGCAAGTTGGACCACTATGGATAGGTAATTGACAACTTGCATAAGGTGGGACACATGAGCTAGGCAAGTAAGACAAAAATAATTAAATTAATGTCTAAGGTAGTAAACTATGGGTTGATTATTCTAACAAATATATTATCATAGGTTTTCTACATTACAAGTCCTATAGTATATCACAAGGTGTTATTTATAACGTTAACAAGGTTAAAGAATTATTTTGCATAAGTTATTACCCATTTATATGATGCATAATACATAGTTGTAAACCCTAGTTTATGCGAAGACTACCACCAATATTATTTTCCTTTAATATTATAACTTGTATATTATAATATAGAGATATTATTCTATTGTTGAAAATCATTTATAACCAAGTTTTTATGTAAATTCTTGTTACTTGCAGGCTTCTCCAAGACTCTCTCGAAACTATAGAGTTAGACCCACAATTCCAAAACGTATTCAACTTCCATGTGGTCAACTCTTAAAGGTTAGGGTTTTTGACTTGGGGTTTCACTATATAACTTTTCTAAACCCTAAAATTATGCATTTAACCTATATTTTACTAATGAAATGGAGAGGAAGAGTCGTAGGCTCATGGCCGCATGAGCCTTGATGTCATTTCTTCTCTATGTCTATATAGACCTTTCAACCAATACACTTCTTCGATATGGGAGGTCTTCATTGCCATTACTTTGCTTCTGTGTGGGATTTCCTTCGAGTTTTGATTCGATTGTGAACTCTGTCAGAGTTACTGTGTGGGTTTGAATCTTGGTTCATCATGGCGTGGCTTTGGTTTTGAATTGCTCAATCTTGTCAAGGATTTATGGACGGTGGCTCCTCTTGTTTGCTCGACATACCCAGTTTCTGTCTAGGTTTTTGTTTACACCACCTTCTACGTGACTGATAGTCAAAACTATCTAGGTAATGTATGTATTTAAGTTTAAATTCTTCTGCAATGTTTTCAAGATTTACTCTTTTTGTTTTCTTTTTTTTAAAGGAAAGTTTAATACCCAGTTTTTATTTTATGCAGACTTCCAAACATGGTTGTGGTGAGTTAGAAGTCACTAAAAAACACCACTAAAGGGATCCACGTTGGAATTCATCTTGGTAAGCCTTGGTCTTGCATGAGGTTTCTCCTGCAATGGTTGTAAGGTGTTTGTTTGTTACAGTCCCACTGAGACGCGACTTCAGTTTTGGTTGTCAAATTTTTTTGTTTGATTAGAAAGGCCATATGGCTGAGACTTAAATGTTTTGATGAGAAAAAAAAAATATGAAGCTCTTGTATCCGTAGTGTTTATAGAGTTCTTATGAGTCCTTCACAACTGTATCTTGATTTATAAAGTATATTATTTTTAACAGGATTTTAAGCCATGAATTTTGTTGTAAAAAGGCCATTAGGTCGTAATTTGTATGGAAACTGCATTGGTTTTTATAAATTAAGTTAGGGTTTACAAGCTGTTTATATTTTGAATAAGCTCTAAAGCTTATTGTTTTATATATATATATATATATATATATATACTGTGTTTTAAAGAAAAACGATGGCACGCAGTGAGATTTATCTGTTTTGGTTAATTTTCAATTTCTTGTTTAAATTTTAATTTAAAAGAAATTTCTTTATGAAGTCTATAATTTTTTATTTTATTTAGTAGAGGAAAAAGTTCAAATGTTGGTTTTAAAGTAACTTTTTAAATTTTGTTCTCTGTTGGTAAAAAAATTATTCAGAAAATAATTAAAAGTAGGTTTGATTAATATAACCTAAGTTTTTACTGTGTTCTCGGGTTGGAATGCTTAAAGGGTTTTTACTTAAATTGTCTTAGTTTTAATTGTTAAACAATTTTAATGCTATTCGTGTGAGGATTTTATTTAAAACTGTGTATTTATAAAAATAGATAAATGTGTTTGTATAAATGAAGAATTTATGTGTTAAATAATTATGAGTAAAACTATATTAACCTTCTTCTGGAAAAAGAGAGAAGAATGGAGGTCATATTCGACAGTTTCTCCAAATTAGGTTTTTTGTAAGATTTTAATTAATTTAAAATATTTATAGATTTTAATATTTAATTGTGATGTATTTAATGTTTGAGACTTACTTAGATTAGTAATGAAATTATCTAAGTAATTACCAACTCTCATTTTATTGTTCCCTTAAGTTATTCCTGCTATTTTATTTTCCTGTTTTTATAATGTTTTTAATTACTATGTATATTTAGATAATTAAGCTTATAAAAAATGACTTATTCACTGTATAAAAATATGATCACCATTACACAGGTGGTGTACTAGTTTTAAAATACCTTTCTTGGATTTAGAACATATCTAAATTCTTTAAACATGTGCATTCTAACTAAGGCACTCGTGCACATTTTTACAAGGAATCTGTAAAAAGTAATAAACCTAATCCTGCACTTTTCATTTGATTTAACCATTAGAATTCTAATCTAACCTATTGTATTAGAGTACTACCTTGATGAAGGTGTGGAAAAATACAGTTAGGTATTTTTTTATTTATCAGTAAAATTTGAAATTTCTCTAATTTCTTATCCTAATCTATATATAATCCAGAAATTGTCTATCTTTTTACAGTAAAAGATTTCATTCAATAATTCTAATAACAGATGAACAGAAACAGAACATATTATTTCCTAAATTCATTCATTCTTGATCCTAAGCATGCATAGAGGAATTAGAAGAAAACATGTAGAACCTGGAAATGTAGTAGAAGAGACAACAACTTAAGGAACCTATTCCTCCAACCCAACTCTTGGAGATAGTTGAGCTGCAAATCTCAGGACCCCTAAGCCTGTCTATTGGTCCACCTGGTTGAAGTACTAGGTGAGAAAACTGGTTTAGTAAACCTCTGCAACTCTACTGAGTATTCAGCAGTAATTTGTTCTGCTTATAGTAGTATGAACTCAACTTAAAATAGCTACATTAGTTCAAAACTTCAACACTATTCACTTAAAGAAAACTTCTGCTAGTTTCCTCCATCGAATTTTCTTGTGCACTAAATTCACTTAGAATTTTCACAAGTAAAGAATGAGTAGCCTCAGTTCAATTCAATGGGAATTTTTATTAGCATGCCTAGGTATTTTGGTTCAGTTTTGACTTAATGGGCCACCTAGTTTTGTTCCACTTTCTTGGGGAACATGACCACAAAAATAGGGAAGTTTCCTCTTGCAATAGCTAGAAGTAGTTTGAGGATGCTGCGAAGTGTCAATATTCTCTCAACCCAACCTATTCCAACAAGTGACAAGTAAAACACTCATTTAACGACCTCCTTAAGTTGTTGTCTAATATTTCATTTATTAATTAATAAAATATTCAGCAATTACATTCAATTATCCTTGACCCCACTTGTGTTGGAGACATTTACCACCATACACACTTATTTTCATCAATTTGGCCTAGTTAAACCACTATATTAATTTTTATTTACTTAATTGACATCAAAGGATCACTATATGACATCAGCATGAGCACACCCACGCCTACCTTCAGTCAAGGAGGCCAGCTAAGCCTTCTCCTTCATTTAGGGAGGCTAACTGGAGCACTCTAGGGGTGATATGAGAGTCATAAATGCACTTATTTGATAACTGATGGTTACAATTAGTTAAATAGAGCACTGAAGGCACCTTCATTCATTAAATTAATTATTTAATTAATATTTAATGAACTAGAGTCAACAGGGGTGCCTCCAACCACCTCTGATGGCCAGTTAGACTTCAGTTAACCTCATCGGGGTTCATTGGAGTTAATTATGCACTACCACTTGTTGGTTGGCATGTAGTGACATTTTTCTGAGCTATTTCAGTTAGACTCAATCATCTATTGCACTCCAACCTCATTTAGGACTCAATTGAGTCAATTAGGGTTTTGATCAGTGGTTAACTAGTGTCTGCACTGTGGCTTACAGTCAGTTTAGCTACACCCATTCATTCAATTCGAATGACCTCCTTGGGAATTTGAATTGTTTTGGAATTCATGCATCTTGCATGATCATTGTATTGTATCATCATTCTTTCATTTGATTATACAGAGCTGCTACTTCCATTGCAGCATCATTTTGCCACATTTATGCATATTTGTCTGTATTCTTTGTGAGTCTGTGTTTTCAGTTCCTATACTGCTGTCACAAATTAATATGGTATCAGAGATCATGGCGCAACGAAGCTCAGATCTCTAAAAAACAAGGTTTTTGATAGATCTTGCATGAAAAATTGAGCAAAAGCTCAAAATTCTTGCACTGCACCAGAAGCCAAGGCTTACCACTTAATACCCCAAGTAAAGGAATTGTTGATCAAGATTTCTTGATCAACTATGCTGGGTGTGATGAAAGCCTAAAATGTGTAGTCTGTCTGACCTTACGGTGCCCCTTTTGTTGTGATTTGTAGGTTTTAACAGGTGAAAAACATTCACTCTAGCAATTTCAAATGGCTTCTTCCATAGAACTCTTGACTCCATTCAATTTCCACTCATGGAAAGGAGACATGGAGATCCTGCTACATGTCAGAGGAATCTATAGGGTCACTATGAACACTGAAGAAGAGCCTGCTTCTGTGATAGACAAAGCTAGATTCTTGAAAAAGAAAGATGAAGCATTCAGATTCTTGCGCCTCTCTGTTTCTCGGGATCTTCTTTTCCATCTCTCGGGATTGAACAATCCAAAGGAAATTTGGGGCAAATTGGAAACCCTGTATGGAAAATAGGATGATTTAAGAGTATACCAGCTTGAGAATGAGTTGATGTCTCTCCATCCTTCCAATTTTGAGACCTTAAATGATTTTTTCACAAAGTTCAAGCACATTGTCTTACTGTTGAAGCAATGTAAGGTGGAGAAGGAGGATGATCAGCTCATCCTTGCCATACTCTCCAAACTTGGAGCTGATTATTTGGTGTTTGTCTCTACATTCTATGTGGGGAAGCTCACAATCCCTAGATGGAAGATGCCTTCATTCAATGCCTTCATTGAGTCCCTAACAAGTGAACATGATAAGCTTGTCCAAATGGGGATCACCATATCCTCCCGTGATCAAGCCCTCCATGTCTTGGGGCCCAAAGATCTGAATGGTAAAGGAAAGCAGTAGAAGAACCCTAAAACCAAATTCAAAGCTCCTAAGCCTAAATTTGAAAACCAGCAGCATGAAGAGTCTTCCGGCTCAAAGAAGAACAAAGGAAAAGGGCATCATGGAAAGGAAAAAGTCAAGTGTTCATACTGTGAGAAGGTCTTCCACCCTGAACATGCCTGCATGAAAAAGAAACTTGATGAAGCTACCTCTCTCCTTGAGAGAAATCACATCAATGTTTCAGAAAGCTTTTAGAAGAGATATCAGCAAGATCGGGAGCCACAGCATGAAAGAGGTCATGCCCTCATGGAAATCACTTTGAAGTCTAAAGCACTCTTGATAGATTTTGGAGCTTCGAACCACATGATGGCTGAAAGAGGCTCCTTCTCATTGTTGGAGACTGGCAAATCCATTCCCATCTACATGGGAGATGACTCGACAATCATATCCAAAGGACAAGGTACTGTAGATCTTGATCATGGTTATTTTTCCAATGTTCTGTATGTACCATCTCTTGCATCAAACCTCCTAAGTGTTTATCAAATGACACATATGGGAGTGCCCAAGAGAGTCTCCTTTATCCTGGATGATGTAGAGATCACAGAACTTGCATTCAAAAAACTTGTAGCAAAATGCCTTGCAAACCATCATGCAAAAGCCTATGACTTCTCCCATTTTGTGGCGGATCCAAAGCCCACCACATTGCTGACTCATGGAAATGAAGTTAGTATACTATGGCATGAGAGGTTTGGCCATATAAAATTCAAATACTTGTAGCAATTACAGAAGAATTCTATGGTTGAATGCCTCTCGGTCATCAAATCTACCACTGGAATTTGCAAGGGCTGTGTTGTTGGAAAGCACCCTGAGCATAAGTTCGATTGAGGGAAGGAAAGATGAGCATCATGCATCTTGGGACTGATACATTTTGATATCAGCGGTCCCATGCTGATCACATCCATGAATGGATCAAGGTACGTTCTGACTTTCATTGATGACTTTTCCAAATACACATGGGACTTTTTTATCAAAAAGAAGTCGAAAGTCTTGGAAACATTCACTGAATTGAAGGCCTTGATTGAGAATGCATCTGGACAAAATATCAAGATCTTGAGATATGATAATGGTAGGGAGTATGTCAATAATTAATTACTACATATATGTTCCCAAAGTGGTATTCAGGTCCAGCATTCAGTCCTCTACACTCCCCAGCAGAACGGTGTAGCGGAGAGGAAGAATCGGTCTCCCAAGGAGATGACCACCTGTATGTTGGAATCAAAAAAGTTGGATGAAAATTTGTGGGATGAAGCCATACATGCTATATCATATATTCATAATAGAGTGCCACACTTATTTGTGAAAGGGAAGACTCCTTTTGAAGCATACTTTGGACACAAGCCAGATGTGTCGAATCTGCAGGTGTTTGGGTCCACTGCATGGGCCCGAATTCCACTTGATAAAAGGAGGAATTTGCAACCGCAAAGAATAGAATGTCTGTTTATCAGATATTGTAATGAATCTAAAGGTTTCAAGCTGCTAGATATCAAAACAAAACAGATCATCATTGAAAGGAGTGTCAAGTTCAATGAGCCTCTTCAAGAGGTAGAACTAATGAAGGAGAAAACTATTGAATTTCCTTCATATTCTACTGAATATTTGGATGATGTAATTGGGGGTGATGAAACTGATTTGGATCCTATAATTTTTGATATTAGTGTACAGAAAACATAAGATGTTGAATCATAACCTGAAGTACAAAATCATCTCCCAACTTGGGCCCGACAGACACTCTTCTCCGCTGGAGATAACATTGGAAATCCGGATGATCCAAGGAGAACCCGGTCCGATTTCCAAAGAGCACGTATTGCGCTCTCTTGTCCTGATCATTTGATGTTAGAATATTTTTATATGATGATAATTTCATACCCTAAGTCCTACTACCATGCTCAGAAGGATCCTATATGGCAACTTTCCATGGACGAAGAGATGAATTCTCTTCAAAAAAACACTACTTGGGAGCTAGTTTCTCTTCCTCCTGGGAGGAAATTGGTTCAATACAAGTGGGTGTTTCAGAATAAGGTCGCTGATGATGGTAGAACCTACAAATATAAGGCAATTCTGGTAGAAAAAGGTTTCTCCCAAGTCCAATGTGTGGACTACCATGAGACTTTTGCACCGGTTGCAAAAATGGACTCCATCCACCTAGTTTTGGCAATTTCAGCATCTAAGCATTGGGAAGTGCATCATATGGATGTTAAGTCAGCATTTTTGCATGGAGATATTCATGAGGAGACATACATGAATTATATTGAGGGCTACATTTCTGATCCATCTTTTGTTTGCAACCTAAAGAAGTCACTATACGGGTTAAAACATGCCCCAAGAGAGTGGTATTCCAAGATGGATGCCTTCTTTCTCTTGCAAAACTTCCAAAGGTGTAAATCAGATACAAATGTGTTTATACAGAAGTATGATGGTAATTTTATTATTATTGTTTTATATGTTGATGAATTACTGATCACAAGTAGCACATTTGCTTCTATTTAAGTCATCAAAACTGCTCTCCACAATGCATTTGAAATGAGTGATTTGGGGCTCTTAAAACAATTTTTGGGGCTCGAAATTGAGAAACATTCTGATGGGATAATGGTCACTCAGTCCAAATACATATCAGACCTGTTATTCAAGTTTAACATGGCTGAATTTAGAGCTACTCCATTCCCTTTATTTTCAGGGATCAGCCTTGAAGAAGGAAAATGCACACCTCCCATGGACTGCATTATTTATCGACAGTTGATTGGTAGCTTGTTGTACTTGACTCATTCTCAGGATGATATATTTTATGCTGTTAATGATGTATCAAGACACATGAAGCAGTCCCATGATATTCATTGGAAGGCAGCCAAGAGGATCCTCCAGTATATTCAGGGAACCAGGACCTACGGCATTCACTATGCTGCAGACTCCAAGCTATTTGGTTGCAAGGCATTCTTTTAGAGTTTGATCTTGGTAGTACTTTGTCCACTATCCTATTTTGTGACAACATAAGTGCTTTTAATATATACATAGATCCTGTTACCAGGAAAAGGACCAAGCATGTAGAGATACACATGCACTATATTAGGGAGCTAGTGCAAGACAGGACCATCACTCTGCAATACTGCCCGATTGATGAGCAGATTGTAGACATCTTCACCAAGAGATTTTCAGAAAAGAAGTTCACTTACCTCCATTCACTATTGGGGGTGATTTCATCAAGGTGATCCAACTACTTTCAGTGTTCATCTTGAGGGGGGGGGTTTCCCTCTTTTCCTCACTTAGTTTGTTTTTGAGCATTGTTTGAGTTTCAGTATTGTACAAGATGACCTATGGCCTTAGTTTTTGGGTCCCTAGAATGTTTATGTACTTTATGTTTCTACTCCTCTGAGTATAGCTTAAGGGGGGGTGTTGGAGACATTTACCACTATACACACTTATTTTGGTCAATTTGGCTTAGTTAAACAAATGTCCTAAGTTTTATTGACTTAATTGACATCAGAGGAGCACTGTATGACATCATCATGAGGACACCCACGCCTACCTTCAATCAAGGAGGAAAACTAAGCCTTCTCCTTCATTCGGGGAGGCTAACTGGAGAACTCTAGGGGTGATCTGAGTGTCATAAATGCACTCAATTGATAACTGATGGTTAGAATGAGTTAAACAGAGTAGTGAATGCGTCTCCATTGATTAAATTGATTATTTAATTAATGTTTAATGAACTGGAGTCAACAGGGGTGCCTCCAACCACCTCTTGCGGCCAGTTAGACTTCTGTTAACCTCATCAGGGTTCATTGGAGTTAATGATGCGCTACCACTTGTTGGTTGGCATGCAATGACATGTGTCTGAGCTATTTCATTTAGACTTTGTAATTTATTGCACTCAGAACTTAGTTAGGACTTAGTCGAGTCAATTAGGGTTTTGATCATTGGTTAACTGGTGTTTTCACTTTGGCTTATAGTCAGTTAAGCTACACCCATTCATTCAATTCAAATGACCTCCTTGGGATTTCAAATTGTTTTGGCATTCATGCATCTTGCATGATCATTGTATTGTATCATCATTCTTTCATTTGATTATACAGAGCTACTACTTCCATTGCAGCACCATTTTTCCAATTTTATGCATGTTTGTCTGTATTCTTTGTGAGAGTGTGTTTTCAGTTCATAGACCACTGTGACAAATTAATAACTTGGTAATTAATTATAAATTTTATAATAAAATATAATATAATGTTTCTTAAAACATAAAAACTTTTTGCAATTTGGGGCATGTGACAATTAGTAGAGATAAAGTGCCCCAGCACTACACCCTCGCTCATCATCATATGGCACTTTTCAGTGCTCAAATATAGTTGGGTTTGCTCACAGCGTATTAAAACGTTCTCCAAGTTTTTCAGTGCCTGTTCAAAGTAACTTCCATAAGGGGTAAAATTGTCCATGAAAATATCCATACTATCGTTGACCATTTCTGAAAATATACCAATCACAACTCTCTGAAAGGTGGTTGGTGCATTGCATAAACCGAAGAGGAGCACCCTGTATGCAAAGGTACCCTAGGGACAGGTGAAGGTGTTTTTGTCTTGGTCTTCAGGAGTAATATGGATTTTACTGTACCCACTAAACCCATCCAAAAAGGAGAATAAATTCTTCCTAGACAGGGTGTCAAGTACTTGGTCGATGAAAGGCAGAGGAAAGTGGTATTTATGTGTTTCCTTGTTCAGCTCTTTGTCTTCAACATAGAATCTCCATTTACCATTCTTCTTGGGTACTATCATGAGTGGAGAAACCCACTCGTTGTCTGAGATTGGGTATATAAACCCTACTTCAAATAGTTTTTGAATGTCCTCCTTCACTATGTCCCTAATATTGGGGCTCATCCTTCGTTGTGGTTGGCATGTAGGCCGAGAGTCACTTTTGATATAAATGTGGTGGGTGCATAGATTAGAAGGGATACCCTTCATGTTTATGTACTCCCAGGAAAATTCCCCCTTATGCTTTCTCAAGAGAGTGATTAGGCATTCCTGTTCATCAAGAGTAAGCTTGGGATTGATATTCAGGGTTTTTCCTACCTCTATCTCAATTGGAACACTTTTCAAATTTTTCAATACTGGAATTATGTGAGTGTCACTGACTAATGTCTCATCGGTGAGATTTTCTTTCTCTTCTTCACCTAGATTTATATTCAGGATCTGATAAATTTTTTTGTTGACAGAAGTGGGCTCACTGATGAAATTATTGATGGCATCATCCTTTGTTTCATCCTTAAAAGTCAAGTCCTTCCCTATCGTTGACAATGGCTGAACGCCTTCCTCTTCCTCTAGCTCCATCCATAATGGAGTTTCAACTTCTAGAATAGGTCGAGCTAGAGGATAGAGGGTAAGGTTCTTTGTTTTGGTCCCATCTAATATGGTCATAGACCTTGACCGATAGCTGATGTAAGCATCTGGTATAGCTAACCAGGGTCTCTCGAGGATCAGCAGGCGTCCCCCTAGCTACGACCTGGGGTGTAAAACCAAGGAGTGAGCTGGGTATTTCCATGAATCAACTGATATGATGGGGTAATACAAGATTCCATCGGGTTTGACGGTGGACCTATCTGCAAGTTCTAGAATGGTGGGGGTTGGCCTGAGATTAGTGAGCCCAAGTTTTCTTACAGTTTCTATGGTCATGGCATGAATAGCTATGCCTAAATATACCAGTACATTTGGTATCTGTGTATTCCCAATCTGCATAGTGATAGTGGGGTTCCCAAGATCGTCTTAGTTGGCCAGGAGAGTTTTTCCCATTATCAGTTTAGATAATTTCCTTATGACATGGACAATAGGAGGATCCCTGGGTTTTCTTCCTGGTTTTCTTGTACACAGATCTTGAACAGTTCTAGCATAGATAGACACATCATGAAGGGATTGCAGTAGTGGAATTTTAATGTAAAGGTTTTTCAACTCTCCTAAGAGGTTAAATTGAGGTTGCTCCACTGCCTTCTATAGTGTCAGCCTTTAAGGATATGGTGGTTCTCTAATCAATTGTGTAGGCTGTGTGTCAATAGATGTTTCTCCTTGTGTTTCAGCTAGTGTCTCAGTAGGACTTTCAACATCCTCAATAATGGGGATCGCTACGTTGGATAAGTACTATTGATTCATCCTTTCCTCAGTCGCAGAGGATGAAACATCCTCAATGACCAAAGGCTCCACTACCCTCCCTGATCATAAGTGGATGTTGTTACAGGGAATTGGAGTAATGGAGTAAGTGGGCATGTTGGCAGTCTCAAACTGGTGGACCGCTTTATTATTTGGGTTGGGGTTAGGTTGAGCAGGCAGTTGCGGTTGTATAGGCGTATTAGGTGCAACATTGTTCTTGAGTTGTAGCAGCGACTGCTGATACTGCTTATATGGCTGAGGGTATTGTTGAGGAGGGTATGGTTGATGAAGACACTGTTGATGTGGGAACTATTGAGGAGTTCAACTATGGGAAAACTGGTTTCTTGGATGGAAGTTTCTCCACCCAAGAGACCAAGAATTCTGTTGGTTTGGTGGATGTGTCCAAGAGTTCCAGGAGTTGAAAATTTGCATAGGAGGTTGAGAAGGATGCCATTGATGGTTGGAATAATATAAATATAATTGTTTATTCATGTGATGCATATTATTCCAATTATTCATGTTACTCAAAAATGGAAATGAGTCTGGAGTCATACCTTGGTTTCGAGGCTGCCAAGGCTTTTTCTAGGCAATGAAGTAGGTTGGTTCACATTTGGAGTTGATGCTTATAGAACTACCTTCTCTTGAGGTAGTGAAGGGAACTCCTTTGTATCATGGTTCAGTTCACAGAGTTGACACACTTCCACTTTGTCAAGTGGGCACTCCTTCAGGGGATGTTTCTTCCTACATTTAGGGCAGAATACACCAAGTGTTAGATCTTCTACTGCTCATTACTACTTTTCCCTCTGGACATCTATTTCATAGGAGATGGAGCTCATCATTTATGTCTTGATGTTCTCAAGAAGGTTTCGTATTTCTGCTCGGGTAGCTCCTCCATTGGATGACTTCTGTGTTCTCTTGAAGACATCTCATTCTAGTTTATCCCGTTTGTTGTTCCTGGAAGATCCTCTGGAATACTCTTAACACCCAAAAAAGGTTCACTACCTCATCTACCCCATTACATGGCTCATTTGTCCATTTTCCTACCATATTTCCATCAAAAACCCATAAAACCATCTAGAAAGCCTCCAAAAGGATTAAAATACCTCCAAAAGGCCATAAAACCCTCTTTTCCTCCAAAAAATATCCAAAATTCCTCCAAAAAAGCAAAAAATCTCCAAAAAGGAAGAAAAAATATAAAATAATGAGGAAAAGGAGGAAAAAACCCTAAATAGATGAAACCCTAAACAGCTGAAACCCTAACCCTAAACTGGCACTCCACCACTATAAATAAGTGATGGAGACCCCTTATTCCATATCCACAATCACAAGTATCCTGCCTCTGCCAAAATTGCTCTTGAAACCCTAGCTCACCATTGAGCTACTTTCACCGTGAGAGCCCCTTTTGGCCCATTTCCACCATCGGAGAAAGAGAAGGAACAGCTGGAGCTCGGAGCAACCTCTCGGATTAGCACAACGGGCTTCACCAACCTCCACATTGGAGGTTAGATCAATAAAAAATCATTCTTTACTTTTTGCTGTTTTGCTTCATGAACATGTTTAGATTAGTTTTTATTTCAGTTTAGCATCTTTTATTTTACATATTATTGAACTGCTACTAAGGAATCCATTCTCCTTAGTAGGTGCTCATTTGCACAAGCTAGGGCTAAAACCCTAGCTATAGTTTTGGCGACTCCGTTGGTTTTTATTTTATTTTATTTCCCGTTTTGTCCTTTCGGCTATCGTTTTCGGCCACCGTAAACCACAGTTTTTTCTTCCGCAGTCACGTCCCGACCGCGACTATCGTCCCTTTTCCTGCGGCTCGACCGCGTCTTTTTTCCTGTTTGCTGCATTTCGACCGCCGCTGTCAGCCAGAAATCCGCGACTTGTTCGCGCCTGTTTCGTTCAAACCTGCGGTCCGACCGCACTTTTTTGCCTCAAACCCACTGTCCGACCGCACGATTCCGCCACAAACCCGCGGTCCGACCGCGCGATTCCGCCACAAACCCGTGGTCTGATTTTTTTTTTTTTTTCAACCCAGCCCTTTGCTGCAATATTTTCTGCATCTGCACAGCCATCTGTTCTGCTTGCAGCCCTATAGCCTTTTCTGCAATAGCATTTTTGTCCCCCTTTACAGAATTTTTTAAGAAATTTTTCAGCATTGTTTATTCAGATAATTTTGCATGGTAAAAGTTTTTTCATTCAGTATTATTATTGTTAGGAAATTGGCCCCCTGTGTGGCACTTCTATTTCGGGTTCATAACCTCACGAGCACACAATCTGTCACCTAATTTAAGTGAGACTTAAAAATTACTTAACTCAACCAACATTCTAACCCCACTTGGGGAACACGAAAGAATCTTTGTAGTTAGGTAGGATCGGGGGGATAGGCTTCCAATAACACCCCTCGGTTACTTACACTTGAGACATAGCTATTGTCCAATTAGGGAACCAAAATCCCCTAGTATTTTTTGACACGGTCACAACCGGTTTATCAGAGGGCCTCTCCCTTAGGAGGGTTGAAGTCGTGAGATTGGTTCCGGAGTTCTGAGTGGAATACCGAACTCCATTCAGTAACTAAAGGGCTACCTTTTGCAGTTCTTGGGATATCCCTGTATAGGGGTATTGCGGTAAAAGGACCAAGCGGCAGATTTACCTTTCTGGACGTGTCATGAACGGGGTATCTTAGTTTCCATTCTTCTAGGATTTGACTACCCAGTGTCCCTCCCGGTAGGGGGATACCTTAGCCATTTGGATTCCCTATTCATATTGTCTGACTTGGATTTCATCACCTTGCAGAGGATATGTCTAGTTGAGTCATAATACTTCTAGTTAGGTTTTTGCATGCTCCCTTACCTCCTTTTGGTCTAGTGAGTCCACCGTTTTTTATTTTTAAGAAAACCTGCTGCTTGTTGGTATTCTGACCATTTCTATTGACACTCTGCCTATTGTAGCACAGCTGTTACAGTGGGTGTTTTGAGTTGATTGTTCGCCTGAGTGCCCTATTTTTTGAGCTCTCCTTCTGCACACTCGGTTGCATTACGGTTTTTGAGCTGTTTTGTAGTTACCTCAACCCACAGAGATTTGACACCATTTGTCACCATTGAGTCCCCGAGACATTCTCAGTGCCTTAGAGGCGAGCCCCCACAGCACGGTTCACTTGACACCACCCGTCATCGACACAGATCGTCATCACTTGATACAACTCATCATAGATCTCGAGCCTTGTCACTTGACTCCACTCGTCAGCGGCATAGAACTTCGTCACCAGATACTGACACCCCTTATTTTACCTCTGATTCTGAGCCAGAGTCTGAGAACCCCCTTTACACTGCCCCTACTAGCCCCATGGCTGGCATGACTCCCACTCCCATCTTGGTCGGGACCGTTGGTGGCACATCCAACACTACACCAGTTACAACACAGGCTATGGGTATGCCCTCCATGGGGCCCCCATTTACCGTTCCTCTAACAGCACCTATTCTGGCAGCAGGAATACCTATTCCCACCCCATCAATGACTCATACCACCCATGGTGGTGCAGGTCCGTCCTATACCACCTTAGTTCCCCCGCTTGGGGGCAACCTCCCTCACATTACCCCTCCACTTGGGGGCATCGGCCCCAACT
This sequence comes from Pseudotsuga menziesii, assembly GCA_001517045.1. Taxonomy (NCBI): domain Eukaryota; kingdom Viridiplantae; phylum Streptophyta; class Pinopsida; order Pinales; family Pinaceae; genus Pseudotsuga; species Pseudotsuga menziesii. Next base: position 500,907 of record LPNX010774369.1, read on the forward strand.
TAATCCAACTCACTACCGTGTCACATTCTTCGTCCAGTTTTCCATTCATGGCTAGCCTCAACCTGCCTGACCTAGCCAGATTAACCAACGACCCCATCCGAAACGACCTTGCGTGGCCTCACATGCCCACCAAGCTCCCCTCTGACATCCCTAAGTTCGAGGGCAAGGCAGGTGAGGACCCACAAAACCATATGATGTCCTTCCATCTATGGTGTTCCTCCAACTCCATAGTAGACAACTCTATTTGCCTCCGTTTATTACAGCGCACTTTCACTGGCTCTACTGCCAAGTGGTATATCGAACAACCCCATGGAACCCATGCCACCTTTACTTCCCTTGCCTCGACCTTCCTGCAGTTATTCCAGTTACCTGTCTGCTATGACGCAGGCATTGAGATCCTACTATCATGTAGACAAAACATGGCTACCCACATCATGGACCACATTCATGAATGGCGTCGACGCCGTAGTTTATGCAAGATCAAGTTAGACGATCGGATCTTCCTAGATTGGTTCCTCAAATCCCTCCTTCCTATCATTGCTAAGGATGTGGCATCCGAAAGACCCCAGTCTAAAGAAGAGGCTATCCTTAAAGCCCAACAGTTCGATCTCATTTACGCCCAATCGGGTTATCTTTATACCATAATACCTGACGCCCCTCACGGCGATTCCTCCCAGCACGATGCGCCGGGGGCATCCCACGCTGCCGACAGCATCATTGGCCGTGTCTCTTCGCAGCCTCAACCATTTTCCATAGCACGTCCTACCCCTGGCCCTGACCTTTCGCGGTCTACCTCACAGTCTGGAGCAACCAACCCGTATGCTCCCATGACACATCACCACCATTCCTATGGACCCTCATGTCCACCTCAGTGTTTCGGTCATATGACTCCCGCTTACCCCCCCCGGTCGCACCTCAGCCCTACTATCACCAGCAGGCTGCACCAACTCCTGCACCGTCACAAGCCCAACCTCATTATTACCCACCACAGGAAGCCCATGCAGCAAACCCACAACCCGCTCCACATCACTACCAGCAACCCCCTCAGGTTGCTGCACCTGCGCAGCCTCCACCTACATATAATCCACCGCAGCCTGCTCCAGCCCCTGCACAACCTCAAAATCCACCCGCTGTTCAAGGGCAAGTTTACGCTCAACAAATCCCACAGCAAAACCAGAACAACCAACGTAACCAGGGCCAACAAAACCGTGGTAGGGGCCGGAATTTGCGAACAAACTATCCTTGTTCTATTTGCGGGGTCTATGGCCACTACACACATTTTTTCCCCCACATGGAGCGCATTTGGTAACTTTGGGCTGAATATGCTCGCCGCCAAGGGCAGGCGGCTCCTCAAGCACCACCCAACCCCCCACAACCTCAGCAGCCACCTTTGGTGTTGCAAAACCCCTTACCAACCCAAGGCGTAGTGAACACCCAACCATTGGATCTCCCTCAAGCCAATGCGACAACCCAACAACAAATCACTTACGCTGCTCCTGATCAACTCGTGCTTGACTCAGGTACCCACCACTTGTTGATGATGTCCTCCGATGAGGTCAACTTCCAGACCCGACGGAACCAATATGGCTCCACCTCTGAAGCCATATGTACCCTGTCCCATAATACGCGAACTCCTACTAATCAACCGCCCTTGATGCCTAAACCCCCTTTGGTACCTATTCACATTGGTGCTACACCCATCCATACCAATCCTTTCCTCTTCCCTCCCTCAGGAGTAGTTAGCGCCCCGATCATGGCCACCCTCAGCCTTCCTGGGTTAACCTTAGGATTACCCGTTTGGTATCTTTCGCCTCTTGTTCCCCCGCCGACACCAAATGTCATCCTGCAACCGGTGCAACCCATTGTCACTACTAGTCAACCACCTCCCGGTATCGCCACCCCGTCATCCTCCACGAAACCCCCCCCTCCTCTTACCATCCCCACTGGGGGCAGAGGCCCCCAACCTTACACTGCTGTCCCACCTCCTAAGACAGTAAAAAATCCCCCTGTGTTTCGTGCTCCTCCCAAATGCACGCTGTGCGATGAGTTGGGCCATGTGACTCACCTATGTCCTCAGTTATCGGTGTTACAGGAATACATGCAACTGCTTGACGACGACCCCACTATCCCGGTTGTCCATCTAGATTCAACCCCTATGCCTCGTGACAAATCCCTGCGCACTAACCACTCCTGTGCCTTATGCGGTGTCTACAGGAATTACTCACATCACTGTCCCGATCTCCCCGAGTACAGAGAAGCTCTCTTTGAGATGAACAATATGGATCTCGAGACGGCACCCCTCACCATTGAGGAAATCCATTCCCCGGTCTCTTCCCATTCCGGAGATGTTAATACCATTTATATGATCTCTTCCGTCACTACTCCCTCGTCAACCGATTTGACGACACAAACATTCCGTACTGACGAGGAGATTCTCGAGGCTCTCACTGCCCCGGATTATCCCTGGGATGACATGCACCATCGTTCCTCCTTCCTCCTAGAGGTATCCTTCTCTAACACTGCTACCCAATTTGCCATTGAACCCAAAGACTTCCTTCCCCACAAGGTCGACTGGTTCAAGGAACCTATTCCTGCTCCTGACGCCTTCGAAGAGAGTAACATGGCCAACATCTCACCTGTTGTCCAAATTGATATCGCTACCCCAGGAAGCACCCCACCGCGGCTCCGACCCCCTAACCTGCGGTCCACCCCACGTGGACCGTGCAAATAGTACCTGTTTCCACCATTGGAATCAGCACGACGAGACCATCACGATGGTCACCTCGTTGCATTATTTTTTGCTACATCATTTTTGCCCATTTTTTCGATACCAATAGTCACCTCGGTTTGTGCGCCACTTCGGTCGCTGTCCGTTTTTAACACTTTTTATATCGCCAAATTCATTTTTCCGAGCTCGTGATGATGCTTGAGATCATTTCTCGCTCTCACTTGGTACAATTTCAACATTGCGTCCCTACACCTTGCCGCATCAATTTGCACACCACATCGGCCGTCATCAGATTATTTCACACTTTTTACATGAGCCATCCACTCCTGTCATATTGCAAATGTTTCGTTATTTTTCCACCATTCATTCACCCCGCAAGGAGGCCCACCAGTGTTCCCCCCCACCCTCAGTCCTGGTCATCATAAATGTTCCTTGATCGAACACTTCCTCCTTGCCTAGCCATTAATTCAGAGTCTTCTTATTTGCTTTCAGACTCCTTAAAATTGAAAGCAACCACGAGCATGAACTGTCCTGGGCTCGTAAAATCCACACGAAAGTACCATTCTATTACTTCAGAGTCTTCTTATTTGCTTTCAGACTCCTTAAAATTTAAAGCAACCACGAGCATGAACTGTCCTGGGCTCATAAAATCCACATGACAGTACCATTTTATATCCACACTTCTTCTAGTTCCCTAACCCATGAAGAAGTCCCCCCGTGCCTCTTGGCGCTATGATCGATCCTCTCGGCAGCACCACCACTAAGGTCGCCTTTGTTCAGAGTATTCTGCAGTCTCCTACCATTTTACCACAGCTCGAGTCTCCCTCATCCCATTCACCCTCAGATCCCATACAACTATGATCCCTTTACCACCAATCAGTTTCATGTGCTGCCCGATTGTCCCTGCCATCATACTCTGAACAAAGGAAGTTTGAGTCCACCCACTCTACTTGCCCAGTTATTTACCCCAGTTTATCAACCCTACCATCAGTACTATCACATTTCGGTTTTTCACCTCGCACTCCTGTCAAGGAAACATCATTGCCTTGATAGGTGCAGGTCTCCCTCTGTTGACGACAACCCCTCTATTCCAGAGGATAGACCTAGAGGCCCCTGTGCCTTGGACCCATCACCATCTGTGGTGAGTGCCTACGGACCATTTTGGGAGGAGTCATCATTGCCTCTCCGAATAGTTGTTTCTCACATGCTCGACTTCAGCACCTTAATCGCATCATTGAGAATCGCGCAGGATGTATATCCATTCCATTATTTGTCGAAGACCCTGGATTTCCCCCGACTCTAGCACATTGGTGAGTCACTTCGGAACGACCAGTTATATGTTCCCGTGGATTTCCGGGCTGCGTTGGAGATTGTATTCGGAAGCCATCCAGTTCCATGCTTCCTTGAGTACCCAGTTCAGTTCCAAATCAGTGTACCATTGCAAATATGACCGCTGTCACTTTGATACAGCAGCTCCTCAGTTCCTTTGGAACCACATTCAGTCGCACTTCTATCATTCGAGTGCATCAGTTGTTCAGCTCAGACATGGTCAGCCCAGCAGTATGTTCTAGATCTGTGTCCCTTCTGGACACTTATGATATACACAGTGGATTTCTATGTATCCTACAGGTCCCCCTTTTCGGGCCTCACAGTTATTTTTATGTATATTGATACGAGCATGGGAATGCCCGCCTCGTCCAGATGATCATATGATTCTCATCCATTATTGAGGTTATGTACTTTTTAGTCCTGGAAGTTGGTTCGAGATCGATGTTCTGGGCTTCAGTTGGTTTCTTCTCTTCTCCACACCCCAGGAAAAACAAATATGACTTATGATGTCCATCGTCCATATGATGAGCTTCTGCCCTCACACATCAGGGGGCGATCTGTTAACACCCAAAAAAGGTTCACTACCTCATCTACCCCATTACATGGCTCATTTGTCCATTTTCCTTCCATATTTCCATCAAAAACCCATAAAACCATCTAGAAAGCCTCCAAAAGGCTTAAAATGCCTCCAAAAGGCCATAAAACCCTCTTTTCCTCCAAAAAATATCCAAAATTCCTCCAAAAAAGCAAAAAATCTCCAAAAAGGAAGAAAAAATATAAAATAATGAGGAAAAGGAGGAAAAAACCCTAAACAGCTGAAACCCTAACCCTAAATCGGCACTCCACCACTATAAATAAATGATGGAGACCCCTTATTCCATATCCACAATCACAAGTATCCTCTGCCAAAATTGCTCTTGAAACCCTAGCTCACCATTGAGCTACTTTCACCGTGAGAGCCCCTTTTGGCCCATTTCCACCATCGGAGAAAGAGAAGGAACAGCTGGAGCTCGGAGCAACCTCTCGGATCAGCACAACAGGCTTCACCAACCTCCACATTGGAGGTCAGATCAATAAAAAATCATTCTTTACTTTTTGCTGTTTTGCTTCATGAACATGTTTAGATTAGTTTTTATTTCAGTTTAGCATCTTTTATTTTACATATTATTGAACTGCTACTAAGGAATCCATTCTCCTTAGTAGGTGCTCATTCGCACAAGCTAGGGATAAAACCCTAGCAACAAATACCTTTTGCATAAATCAACAATATTTTCAAAGGATTCCTTTGAAATATCCCCCTTTCGTAGCAGGTTCAACATATCTAGGAATTCTTCCCTAATCCCAAGAAGTAGGATTATCTTGAGCACATATAAACCCATATTAGTCTATCCATTCCTCTGCACATTGTACAAAATCCTCTCAAAAAAATGTTCCAAGATTTCTTCGTCCCTTTGTACCATCTTGAATAGTTCTTCTATTTTATCTTTGGTGTTGCAGTACTCCTAGTATTTTTCTATCAACGCCTATTTCATTCGGTCCCAGGTGGTGACAGTTCCACCACCCAGGCTCATGAACCATCATTGTACATTATCCTTCAACGTAGTAGGGAAAAATTTCAACTTATTCTCACTGGAAGTGTAGTCATAGCTGTGACAGAGGATGTCAAACTCGAAAATAAATTCATCTAGATCCTTTGTGGCCTTTCCATGAAAATGGGGTAGTACTAATAGTGATATATTTTTCATGGGGTCCAGTCCTTCTGGCTATTGAATTGGGAACTAGAGTGTGGAAAATGTCCCCTCATGCAAGGGATCATCTTCATTGTGATGATTTCCCCCCATCACCTCTTCATGATATTTTGGCTCATGTCTGTTATTCATATTTTCTTCTGATTTCTGCTCTCTATGCTTCCTCTGATCTTCCCACTTCTGATGAAACTATGTCCACTCCTAATTTTTCACCACCTTCCTGTTGATGTGATAAATCATGTCTCGATCAGCTAATCCCACATCACTAACTTGGTATTCCTCCACAGGGACACCTGAGGGTGTCGCAACTTCTCCCATGTTCTCCACTGTGGAAACTGATGCTTCCACCCTAGGAGTAATTGGGATTCTTCTAACGAAGGACCCCTGATGGTGAGGTACGGTAGAGGAATTGGTTCTAGAAACTAGATTGTCAATGAATGTTCTTCTTCCCAAGGCTGGATTTCTTCCATGACCTCGACCACCTGCAATGTTAGTATTATGGGGAGTTCTAGGGTTTATAGGAATGTCATGTTGTACTCTTCTCATATTCATGCAACCCAAAACATGCAAACTTAAAAACTGAAGAAAAATGAATGGATGCAACTACTATGGTGTATAATAATTATCTTCACCGGCAACGATGCCAAAATTTTGGGCACTCTATATGCTAGTTAATTAAAGCGAGCATACATAATGCTTAATATAAATTGTCAACCCAAGAAAGTATTTTTATTGCAAAGATAATTTACACTGTCTATGTTTAAACACTAAGTAGCAGATGATGTTGAATAAACTATCCTACCTATCTGTTCATCCCAACTCTTCCCATGATTAACTTAATCTAAATTACCTTCCTAAGAATGTAGAAGTATAATTACCTTCCTACAACTTCGATCTAGAAATAAAAGATTCAGGAAATAAACATCTAGACTTACTTTTGCAGAAAGTTAAATTCTAATCTACCAGGACATATGAGGATCCATCATAACTATCTCAATGCAACTTAATCTAAGAATTAGAAATGCAGAAAATGAACTCAACAATTATAACTGTAAATGGACTGAATTAGAAAAACTCAAGAAAGACAACAATTGAAAGAAACTAGGGATGATCTTGGCTATTATAGCTATCACACAAGTGCTCAAGGAAAATTAACGTACACAGTCGACTGTCACACCACTCTACTGCAGCTTACACGAAATGCAATTACTGATCATTCAAGGAAACACACAATGAATCATTACTATTGTAGCCGCTATAAAATAATGCATCTACTATAACATCCACACCACACGATAGAAAAGATAAATACCTAATTAACTCAGAAATCTCTATGGGAAGGCGGGCCTAACCTTCGAACAAAGACACCAAAGACTAACACAAGTTAAAACAGAGAAATATGAAGAATCCTGCCCATTGTATTAGATGATGGAATGAAAGTATAGTCTCTGTCACAGCTTATACAATATAACCAATTATTTTCCAACCCTTAGGTCTGAATAATTCCTAATATTTATACATCAATATTCATAAATTATACCCACTAATATCGGGCATCCATGAAGATCTACGATCTTCAGGATGCCCTATTACAATGCGTTGTTACAACTGTGGGAGAAACAAAAGCAAGTAATAAAGGAAGTTTGTTGCACAAGCTGATAATGAAGTAACAGAACCCAATTAAGAGATACTCCATCAGTTGTAGCTACCCTTGAATAACGATGCACTGCCGAGGCTGAGTCTATTGCAGCTTGCGTGGAATGAGGATCTTTGACTACATTTAACCTATCAAGATGGAGTCCGTGGGCACAGCTAGCAATGAATGTTCATCTCTTCTAGAAATCAATTGGCCTGATGCACCTGTATCCTTCACATCTTGAACTATCTTCATAAAATCTCATTTTGTTAGCATAATTCAAGAGGTAAAGCCTTGTTTATAACAAACATAATTATTAATAATATAAAACAATAAGTAATCATACCTATAAGGAATCAAGGCTCCAATGAAGGAAGAACATATGTTTGGTGCATAAAAATGGGGTAAGATAAGGCAAAAAGGGTATAGTGAGTGTGGTCAAAAAGGGGTCATTTCTGAGCCCAACAATAACCAAAATCATGAACCCCGTATCCAATAAATTTACATTTCTTTGATTTAGCCTCAAGATTTGTTCTATTTTCTTTATCAATATGGACAAATCCTTCACAACCAAAAGTTCTCAGAAATGAGTAGTTTACCTTTTTTTCTCTACATGCCTCCTATAGAATCCCACCATCCAAAGTACTTGAAGACCCCTATTTATTAAATAAACAACAATATCTACAACATCATCCCAAAATCGTAAGGGAAACCCTGCATTCAATCACATACACCTTGCATGCTCCATGATCGTTTTGTTCATTGTCACTGACATACCATTTTCTTGTGGTGTTCCAGAGAATCTCTTCTCTCTATGAATCCCATTGTATGAACAATAACTATCAAACTCCTTACTTCAGTACTCACCTCCATTATCATATCTGATAGGTTTTCATTGTTTTCCTGTCTCATTCTCAACCAAAGATTTCCACTTCTTAAAAGTAGAAAACACATCAGATTGATGTCTAATGCAATAAACCCATTTTTTTCTTGTTGGATCATCAATAAAAGTAACATGATAACGAGAGCCACCAATATATTATACCTGAGATGGTCCTTGTACATATGTATGCACAAGATCTAACTTTTCACTCTTATTTTGTTTCCCAAACCTGATAAATCTATCTCTCTTATGTTTTCCATAGCGACAGTTCTCATAAAATTCAAAACTTCCCTTCTTCGTATCTGGAAGCAATTTCCTTGAGTGGAGAATCTGGATCCCCTTCTCACTCATGTGGTCAATCCTATGATGCCACAATGCTACACTTATTTCTATGGAAGATAGAAAGATAGAATAATCACTATTATAAGGACATAAATACAACGTACCTATCTTATCTCCTTCTTCCATTACCAGTGCTCCTTTAGTGATCTTCCACCATATTTTTCCAAACATGGAGAAATAACCACTATCTCTCAAATTCCCTATTGAGATCATATTTCATTTCATAGCATGAATATTCGTTACATATTTTAGCAACCATTCATTTCTATTATTTAACTTAATTTTAGCTTACCCATTCGAACAATTTTACATGGTTCATCATCCCCCAATAAAACATGCCCAAAATTGCCTAGAACATAATCATGAAAGAATTTTATATGGGGTGTATCATGACATGAATCCCCCAAATCTACTACCCAGTAATCACTAGTATTATCTAATTCAATAATAAAAACATCTTGTAACACATCACCTTCTACACTTGATTCCTGACTAGTCTTCTACTTCCCATCTCCTTTCTTCTTTGTAGCTCTATAGTGTTTATTCAGATGTCCTCTCTTAGCACAGTTCCATCACTCTATCTTTCCAAATATGGACTTTGATCTTCCCTTTCTATACTTTCTGCGCTTACCTGTGAACCTTCATCTCTCCTTTTGTCTTCCTATGCTCTCCATGGTCAACGCCTTACCTGATGTCTCACTTGTTCTTTTTCTTCGCATTTCCTCACTAAGAATAACACCAAAACCATCATCAACTTAAAGAGTATTTGAACCAGGGACAGAGTTACTTACATCCATGACCAAGCCATTCCAACTTTCTGGTAATGAGAACAATATTAGAAAATCCATAACCTCATCATCAAAGTTCACTTTTATAGAACTTAGTTGACTATTAAGCATATTAAATTCATTTAAATCATCAGCAACAAATCCACCTTCTGACATATTCATATTAAATAAACTCTTCATTAAAAATACCTTCATGGAAGCCAAGGGATTTTCATAGATATTAGTTAATGCACTCATCACACTCTCTGTTGTATTTTATTTTAACACATTGAAAGACACCAATGAATATAGGTACAATCGTATTCTTTCGAGTTCCTTTATGTCAATATCCTTACATTCTTCATCCTCCATAGTCGTCAGTTGTTTTGTTTTTCTGCCCAAGAGTAGGTATAGATCCTTCTAGTACAGAGAGTCCGCCATTTTCATCATCCATAACTAGTAGTTTTGAGTGTTAAATTTATTGACCCTAAATTTTTCTTTTTCTTCCATTTCTCCCACTTGAACTAGGAACCATTATTTCCTGCAAGTTTACCAACCTAAGAGACCGTTTGGCTCTGATACTAATTGTTAGAAAAACAAGATCGTAGAGCAATAATAATTAAACAATTAAACAATATGAAAATATTAAACACATTATAAGAGAGACATAGATATAATGTGGTTCATCCAAGATGGGATATTTCCACATAGAAACTTCCAGTCATTTATTATTATACCATCCAACAAAATGAAGAGATACAACCTGCAACAACCTCATTGCACTTCCTCTTCACACTATCACAGTCTCTCTCACACAATCACTTATATTGTTTTACAATGCTACAATACAATACACATATGTATTACAATGCTTTCCTTTTATAGGGGAATTAACATTGGAAAATACTAATTCACATATATTAATAACAATATATGACTCGGTTTTCCAAAGCATCAAAAAAATTTAGTCTTTCTACCACAAATCTACGAGAACAACAAAATGGTGTCTATAGTTTCGAAAAAACACTAATTTCCTTTTCTTGAACTAGTGGAATTTTGATGGCCTGCATACCCTTTAGATCACTTTCATACTTCAACATTTTTCCTTTTCTTGACCCGGTGGAGGTCTGATGGCCTAAATAGTGTGGATGCCTATTTTACCTAGCACTTGCGTTCATTCATCGCTTAGCTTGTTTACTATCTTACTTATCTTCTAGATATGTGCGTTGTTTAAGGTTTAAGGTTTACTGTCTTAACTTAGCTTCTATATCTATACTATCTTAAATATATGCCAAACTTGATTTGTGCATTGTTTAAGGTTGTGATTGACCTTTCAATTGGTAAAGAAAAAAATATATTTGTAACATTGAATTTGAGATTAACATTGAATTAATTTTATCATAACATTTACTTTTTTTAGGTAACTGTATACTTCTAGGAAGTTGAGAGGCCAACTCTCGAGGATCCAATTGCAGAAATTGGGTTGGTTTTATTTTCAAATGGCCAAAAAAAGACATTGTACATATTTCAAAATAAGGTGTAATTTTTGTATTTGATTATTCAATATGATATTTTATAAAATATGTCTTCATTGTAATTTGTAGTTACTTTTTGTTATGTGATGTGTAAATTGGTTGTATGTAGAATTCCAAAGGAATATCAAGATAGGGTTGAAGAATTCATAGCGATTTTAAAAAGGCATTCAAAGGATAATAACACCACAAGATACCCTTGTAAAAAATGTTGTAGTATTGTTGTTGGAGGAACTACAAGTCCACCTGATGATTCATGGTATAATGAGTTCATATAAAACTTGGTTTTTCCATGGAGAGAGAGCTACTACTCAGAACTATATATTTGACAAGAGCAAGAAATGAAACACAACAGCGATGCATGATTTTGTTAGCAAAATTATACGTGGTGATGAACACATAATAGAACATCAATATGATAATCATAATGATGAGTTTGCTACATTGCTTACAAATGATATTGAATTTATTGAGAATGGAAATCATAATGATTCCACCATGGTTGATCATCATATGGTTTAAATTGTGAATGATACTTATCAATATTATAATGAAAATACATATGTGAATTGCAAAAATGGCCAAGTAGCATCAATTGAAGAAAAAATGATATCAATAAATATCTAAAGTTAATTGAAGATTCCAAGGCACCATTGTACCCATTTTGCACTGGTTTCACTAATCTATCAGGCACTATGAAATTGTACAACCTTAAACTGAAAAATGGATGGTTTGATGCAAGTTTCACCCAGTTGTTGAACTTGCAAAGAGAAATGGTTCCCATAGGAAATACACTTCTAGAATCTACATATGCTACAAAAAGGTTGATTAAATCATTGTGTTTGGACTATGAAAGGATACATGCATGCCACAATGATTGCATTTTATATTGGTGAAAATATAAAAAAATAAATGAATTCCCAACATGTGGTGAATCAATAGGGAATCTTGATGCTCATCCTCAAAAGGTGCATACATGTGTCCCGACCAAATTGCTGAGGTGTTTCCCTATAGTGCTGAGATTGAAGAGAATGTACAGGTATGATTTTGAACTCTTATAATTCCATTATAGCATACACCTTCATGTACTACCAACCTACTAGAAAATCATCTTCTTTGATCTCCTAAGTATTGCAATGTATATATGATTCTTTATATTTTTGTTACAACTCTACATATATTTCAAAAAAAATGAAGTGGCATCATTAGAATGAAATTAAGGATGGAATAATGTGCCACCCAGTTGATAGCCCGACATGGAAAACTACAGATTATAAATGGCCCGATTTTTTCCAACTATCCTCACAATATACGACTTGCAATGGTAGTGGATGGATTTAATCCTTTTGGAAACTTGATTAGTAGTTACATTGTATGGCTAGTAGTACTAGTCACATATAACCTTTCTCCATGGTTATGCATGAAAAGGAGGTTTTTTGTTGTTGTTGTAATATCCCGAATTTTGACCTTAACTATTAATGGGCATGAGCCCCATTGCATATGAGTTTCTTTGATGTTTATTTGTATATATTGGGTGTATGCCCCATTGCACATCAGTTATGTTAATTAGTTAGATATATTGGGCGTAAGCCAATGCAATGTTTTATTATCTTGTATATGATTATATATGTTGGGTGTGGACCCTGATGGACAAGGACTATTGTCATGGTATGATGTACTGAATGGATTATTATATTATTAGCCTTAATACATACAATGAGATGTAGAAGTATGAATGCATGATTGATTTCTATAATGTGTTTGGTATAAGCCCTGAAGCACTTGAGTGATGAGATTTTGTGTTGAGCATAATATCTGGAATGCATGAGTTATGATATTTTGTGTTGAGCATAAGCTTTGGAGCATCATATCCTTAGCCATTGTATCCCTAGGTGTATTATCCAAGTACATCCTAGTATTATTGTTGAGTGAGAGGCTCTGGAATTGCACTAGTGTAACTCCCATTTTTTATTTTTGAGTTTAGGATTTGAATAGTGCTAGGAGTTACTGAAATTGAGTGTGTTGAGTGAGAACTACTCTAAATAGATCCGACCCTTACCTTACTTATTTTTAGTTTATTGAATGAAATTTCAAATCTACTTTTCATCAAGTACTGGAAGAACTACCACAATATATGAGGTAATCCAACATGCAAGGAGGATCTAGAGCTATGTAACTTAGTTGACCAACCCTACCTGAGGCCTTGATAAACAAATAGTGTAAGCTAAGGGAATCATTAAGTAAATAATACTATGTTATATGATGCATGAATGAATATTAAGAATAATGTGCAAATCTTATATATATTATGAATAAAAGAATATATATATATATATATATATAAGGGAATAAAGATAAGTAAAATAATAAGTATAGAGTCTATGTATTTATTATTAATTAAAATGATTAAATAAATATTGTATTCTAAAGTCTAATTAGGAACTCATAAAAATTTCCTAAGCTTAAGAAAATAACTATTAAATCCACATAAATCAATTAAATATTATTTTCAAGAAAGTAATGAATTCTTGATTTAACTGAAGTTTAAACCAATTTCCCTTTCCTAAGAGATTTTCTATGAAGACCTAAGCCAAGAGAAGAATGGGGGACCTGATTATTATTCTTGAATAGCTTTGGAGATCATTTTTCGAAAGCAAGAATTCTTATACAGAGCTTGATATTCGAAATAGAAACAACCTCACCTTTATAAGTATTAGATCACTTGCATGTTGGAGCTAGCTCAGGGGGGATCCATATCAGAAGCATCAATGGTTCAGAGTCATGGTTGGGAGGAACATGGTAGTTCCAAAGTTATCCTATTATCAGTTATAAAGGTTAGAAATAGCTAGGGTTTTATCAGTTCTACGTGTTTAAGTGTGCTGGGTTCTTCAGCCATTAACAAGGTGCATAGTTGCAGGTACAAGGATTCTACATATTCAAGTTATTTTAATTATGGTTACAGTTTGAAATTATAGATATTATGTTTTGGATTAAGATATTTAATTTTATTCTCGAGTTTGAATACATGCTTCAGGTTTGTTTTGTTAGGTTAATTAGAATATCAGTCTTCAATTCTTTAATAGATTCTAGGGTTAAATTCCTTTTTTTCAGTTGTATTAAACTATTTTTTGAATTTTATGTTATATGTTAAATTTTTATCCATAGATTTAAACCCTAGTTTCTAGATAAAATTAATAACCAGACTTCTATCACAAATCCTGAAACTAAAACCCTTAGGTATATTTTACAGTGAAGTTGCAAAGGTTTACGAACTTATTAACTAAACCATATATTAGCAAAAATAAATAAACCAAACATTAAATAATTTTTTCTTAAACAAATATTAAATAAATTAAATACATATTCAGAAACAGAAACCAGGGATCGAATCCCTTAAAAAAACTCTAAAATGCAAATGCTAGAATATTACATTTCTGAGCAGGGAGGAATACCTTTATATATAATCTACTTGCATTACATAATAAACAAACCAAACCATCATTATAATTCCCATAATTCCTCAGGCAAGGTCCGAGATCCTATCCACGAATTCGAGAGTAATAATGCTTACACTATTAAAACAAAAACTTATAACTTAAACATTATACATCTTCCCAGCATCAAATCTTGTAAAGGATTAGCAGGATGGCACTACAATTTTTTCAAACCTAAACTATCTATGCAAATATCAAAATAAATTATACTACAAACATAACCATAAATCCAATATCAAATTCCAAGATTAAATCTCTTATGTTCCATGCTAAAGAGCGTTAAAACAAATATGAAATAATAAACAATAAATTAGTCCATTTACTATCGTGACCCAAGTTCGAATCCTATAAGATCCGGCTTATAAAATGACAAGATGAATAATAATATTAATAGTTCTTAAAACAATATTAAATGTTTAATAAACATCAAAATCCATTCAAAGGATCGAATCCCAATATCAAATCGCATAAATCCTGGATGGGAGCAATAACAAGATATACATTTAACAAATCATAAAAACAATAAAACCATTATTGATTTCATTAAAAATTCACCATATGTATGTACACATGTTACCACCTAAGTTGTACTTAATGGTTTTTATCAAGTGAGCCCGGTCAACCGGACAGGGTTAACTTGTTCAGACTTCAAAAGACCTATGGAAGTACTTCTGGGAAGTGCTTGTTGTATCATATCACATGTTCATACCCCATGGGGGAATTGTAATAAATGTTCTAGAATGATAGTGTCTGTAAAAGACTCAGTATCTTAGACTTCATTTGTCAATCCGATCAGCCCAGGGTGTTTTTTGCCTTGGTTATTATTGGTTGTTGAACAAATGACTGATAATTTCTGAGTTTTTCACTCCATGCCTCCAAAGTTGGGGTGGTTGGCTTGGCATTTGGGCCTATTGAGGTTATTAGAGTCTATGTGTCAATGTATAAGCATGCTAGACATCATTTTTTAGTCATATGAACATGTCTAAGTCCCCCTAGGTGTTTTTCAATTTTTCAATTTTTTAGTTTTTTCAGTGTTTTTTATTAAATTTTAATTTTTCCAAAACTTAGGCTATTTTTTAATAGTTTAATTGGAAAAATTGATTTTGTAATAAAAGTGGGACAAATAATCGGTTTCAGTCATGTAGGTGCTCATTTTCAAGCTAAGAGCACAATGTAAACCCATGGATCCACTGTTTCCTAGTTTTGAGTGATTTTCCATCACTCAGGTCAGAAAGCCCCAAAAATCAATTATTGATTATTTTAATTAATAAATTGATGAATAATGGAGCAAATCCAAAATCAATAAATCAGTGGATTCTCAGCCGATTTGATTGAAATCAGTCAGATCTGAAGCAGATTGACTGGATCTGACAAATCCTTGACTGAAGAAGGTGATCAAATCAGATCCAGAGTTGATCTTGAGCATTCTTTATGGGGAATTTCACCCTCCCTCTCTCCTCAACACGTTTTTGGCTCATCTGGATGAGTTTTGGGCCGATGTGTCAGTGTATGGGTTGATGTGTCAGCCAGATCAGGCCCCCGGTTGACATGTAGGCTCAGTTTGGCCTCAGTTCTGCATTGATGAACTCTCCATCAGTTGATTTCACTTGATTCCATGAGGAATTTCACCCCCCTTAGGCTATATGGCCTGCAAATTGTATATATCCAGGCACAGCCTCCTCTTCCAAGCTAGTTAGAGCTGGGATTGAGGTGCTGCTACTATTGTATTGTTGTAATTCTGGATTTGAAATAAAGAAAAGATTTGGAGGCAATACGGTGTGGTGCCATTACATGTGTGGATGATTATTGCCATTTTTTTACTGAGGTAACCTGTATCTGTGGTCATTTTTTGCTAATTTCTTGTAGATCTGTGGTTAAGATTGGTAATTAGCTTATTACAATCTTGATAGGAAAGGTGTTGTTCAATAAGTTTATTGACTATCACTCTCCTTTGATGCATGTTTAGAGATCTATATTTAGCATGTCCTATAAGCTTATATGCATGTTATCTTGAATCTCTTTGTATGTACTAATCGGATCTCACAAGTTTCTTGCCAAGTTCTTTGATTTCAGTTGAGTTCCAAGTTCATACTTTGGAGAGGATGCTGGTCTAGTTTGCTTCTTCATTCTCTTCAAAAAATTTCAAAGTTATAGTCCCTCGGCATTCCACTTGAAAGCTCTACTCCGGATCTTCAAGGAAACCAACACTTTTCTCCTCTTCTTCCTCCCTCAAAATCAACACTTTACCCGGTTACCTTTTCAGTTTATAGCTGTGATTTTATTTGGATCTGTTTCATCAAAGTAAAATATACATAGATCTAATATTTCATAGCTCACATCCTAGATCTTGCACTTAAAAAAGTTTCATAAGCATCCTAGATCTAGCTATAGAACACATATTTCATTAAATTTGGAAATATTCTATTACAAGGACTTCATCCACATTGAGTTTTTTTGTAAATCTCTAAATACATATTCTATTAAATC